>PVJX010019451.1:0-34883 GCA_004027295.1 Dolichotis patagonum | reverse complement strand
CCTTGAAATACTAACAGAGAGAAACACAGGCAGAGTAGATCAGGAGATAGGGTCCATTGAGCTGCTCTATATAGGGAGGCAGTGGGACCCAAAACAAGCAGTGCACCCCATGGGAGTGAAAGGGGAGGAATTGTCTAAAAAAGGGAGGCAGAGGATACTGTTAATGGGGTAACAAGATTTAAAATTTACATTATTCTCAACCACTCTGCTTGGATGGAATATGTGCTGTTCCAGATTATCTACTTATGCTAGACTTGAGGACATGGTCAGCTATCCCAAAAATAAGAGGACATATTATGGCAATCACCCCTAAATTTCCTATCAACTTAATCTGAAGCCCTTTATAACTTATACTGCCTTATTATGGCTGATCTTATTTGAATCTGGTTTGTTAGATTGCTACTTTGTATTGACTAATCTTATTTAAATCTGTTGTGATGGATAGCATCAAGTCTAAGGGTATAGGCAACTACACTGAAGATGACAAGATTCACTAAGATACCCACTCTGGTTTGATTATTACTTGCTTTTGAAGTCTTATAATGTCTCTAATGCTTTGTTTTTATTAATGTTGTTATATACTGCTGAGACACCATGGTAACCATTGTAGATCACCTTGTATTGCAGTTTTATGTGACTTTTTTGCCTCATGCTTTTCTAGGAATTGTTTTATCTTGCTTTTTTTTGTTTTTCCTGCTAATACAGAAATGATAGATATACATGTAGAGACTCACGCATGTGTAGAGCTTATAAACAGTTTACAAGAACCAACTATATAACACATGCTGAAATAAACAACTACTTTGAAGAAAAAGGGACACTACAGTACCCAGTGCTGATTCCATAATGTCATGATGTGAAGTCCAGCAAAACTATCACTTTTTGTTCAAAGTGATCTTAGCTTGCTTTGCCTTGTTTAAGTTCAACACACATTAAGGTATGGACAGCTGTTTTGAGGAGAATGAGAGACACTATGACAGCCATTCATGGCTTCCTAATGTCTGGTCTGGAAGACCTGTAATGCCCTCCTCGTTCTGCTCAGATCAATTCCATACTAGGTTGTTTCATGTGAACTCCCTGTATGTGACAATATGGATAACGATTTGGAAGAAAACAAGAGTCAATATAATAGAGAGTGAATGTCTTCAATTGTCTAGCTTTGAAATTTATGTCTTACATTGCTTTCTTGTGATCTGCTTTGCTCTGTTTTGTTGTGTTTAATTTTACCCTATTGATATAATTGCATGTATATTTGAGTGGGTAAGATGGATGACCATATTGTTGTTTTTGTCAGATCGTGGAGCAGAACTATTAACAGTCACTGTTTGAATGTCTACTTTACATGTTTTAACTTTGTAATGTGAACAACTATTTCCAAGAAGTCAGTATGTAATTAGTCAAGTAATAATTTTTCAGGTTTTATTGTTGTACTTTTCCTTTTTTCCTTGGAATACTGTATTGTCACTACCCTTTATTCTGTTTTATTTTGTTTTGTTTTTTCCTCTTTAAATAAAATTATTAAAAAAAAGAAAAAAAAAGAAAAGCAGACACTTTTAATCATCCAGACAGACATTTATACAAAGAAGATGTATAAAGATTAATAAACACATGAAAAGATGCCTAGTATTGTTATCCATCTGAGAAGTGCAAATTAAAACCACCATTTCATACCCAATAGCATGGTTATATAAAAAAAAGACTTAATAACAAGTGTTGGAGAAGATGAGGCAGTTGAACCTTCATAAACTAATGGGAATTTAAGATGTTATAGTCATTTTGGAAAACATTCTTACAGTTACTCAGACTATTAAGTGATGCAGTTAACATGTGATACAGCAATTCTGTTAGTTATTTACTCAGGAGAAATGAAAACAGCTATCTATATAAAACTGTACATAAATATTTATTGCACCATCATTCATATCCCAGCAGTGGAAGCAACTCAAATGTCCAGCAACCCATGAACAGATAAACAAAATTTGCTATGCCTATTCAATGGAATATTATTCAACAATAAAAAAGAATGAACTACTAATACATGACACCATGTGGAAAAGTCTTGAAAGCATACAAAGAGAAAGAAATCAGTAACAAAAGACCACAAGTTATATGATTCCATTTATCTTAAATGTTCTAAATAAGTAAATCTATAGAGACAAAAAATATATTAATTATTGTCTGGGGTGTGGAAGGGTGGGGGATTTGAAGGAATATTGGCTAAGATGTATGGGGTTTTTTGGAGGAATGAGAATATTCTAAAAGTGATCTTGATGATAAATATAGAGTTACATGAATAAACTAAAGGCTATTGAGCTCTATATTTTAAACAGATTTGTTGCTGGTATATACATATACATCTCAAAAAGATTGTTAAGAATCAGTACATAGGTATTATTATTGAGTTCAATTTACAAAGGAGAAAACCTAAGGTGTAGAGAGATTGAGAAAAATGTCCAGGGTCATACAGCACTGGTATATAGTGGAAGCAGGATATCGACAATATCAGGCAATGTTATTCCTAGAAGGAGAAACTATTGTTATTGTGATAAATTCTTTCAACAAAGATTTATTGAGCACCTGCTCTGTAAAAGCATGTTTAGATTTCATCTCTGAGACACCTCTGGTTCAATAAAGCATGGTTGGCATGAAGGCATCTTCATATCTACTCTCCGGGTGATTCTACAGCTCAGCCAGGATGGAAGACAACGGCAGGCATTTAAGAGGTGTATATTCACTAAATTAAGGGGTGCTCAAGGGAACAGTTGAAATTCTACTGGGACCTGTGCTGAGTCTTCAAGATCATGTCATAATCATAAATCAGGCTGGGCAACAAGGCTTGAGATTTCACTGACAGAAGGAGCTAATGTGATGGAGAATGTTTCCTCATGAACCAGGAGTAAGGAGGTCATTTCTCTATCCAACCTTTTGATCAATAATTGTTTGACTTTAGAAAGCCTCATCTGGACAGAAGTTGATGGTCACTGGTGAGGGACAGTGATGGAAGTGCTCCAGCAGCAGATGAATTATTTGTCAAGGTCAAGATTGTCTAACTAGCAGCAGTAATTAGAGATTGGTCACATCTTCTTGTGACGATAACAAAATATAGCTTCACGTATCATATACCCTATGATCATTATTCAAAGGCAACCAAATGTAAACTGGGACTTGTGATACCTACCATCTGTGATACTACTAACATGAAGAATCAAAGTCCCTCAAGCTTCCTCAGATGTAATGGGTGTCTAGATTAGTGCAGATGGTTTATGATGGGGATTAGGGCCAATGGTTCTGGAGTTAGAAGGGTTAGATTCAAAATGACCTGAGAATTTAAAAACCGTATGACCAATATCAACTTTTATAATTCTGAGCTTTGATAACCCTGTGTGTCAAGTGAGGGCCAATAAGAATAACTTTGTCAATTATTTTGAGAGTTAAATTACATAATGCATGGTTAAGTCTTCATGTTTGGTAGAGCCAGTGTTTGATAAATGTGAGCTGTTGTTTTGGGCATGATGCTAAGGTATATCCAGGTTTCTATTGCTGACAGTGGTCAGGGTCCATTTTTAAGGCATTGGGCCATAGAGGGCTATCTGTCTTTGCTCCACATGTACTTACTCTTTTAGGATAGTAGTACTGTCGTTTGGTAGAGAAGTCTAAAGTAATTCAGTGAGACGGGATCACTTCTCTGGCAGTCTCACAGAGGAACAGTTGTTTGAACATGATCATTTTGGCCTCTTTCTACTCTATTACTTTCATACCAAAGAAAAGGAGTAAAACCTCAAGAAAAGAGTCCAGCCTGGTATTGGTGAGGCAGACTTTCATCCCAATTAACTACTGTATCCCCTTCCCAGGTGCTTCTGATCTCTGGGTAGAATATTTCTTGTCTAAGAGGGAGCCAGGATGAACGTTGGCCAAGTTGCCAGGTAATAGAATTCATAATTGCTTGTGGCTTACAATGTGGGTGGATAATTCTTCATTAGTCAACATCATCCAATCTAATGGAAGGAAGGTGAGCTGGAGGCACTACCAGCCAGGACTGCTTTGGAAGCCAGTTTCTTTGTGAACAGCATAAATAGTCTTGGCCACCTTCTGATTCATGCCTCGTGCAGGCCAGGGGACTTTAGTTTCTCATTTGCATCACTGTCAAACTCCTGCTACACTGGGTAGTTTGTGTCTCATTTCTTGAGAGAGAACAATTTCACTCCGGTTCCTGTATTTCAGACTTGGATAACAGGGATATATCTTGAAAACATCAAATTGTAGTTAATAATTTTTGCAAATGAATAAACAACAGCTTCAAATTTTGACTTGTTCAAGGTCACAGGGTTAGTGGGAGGAAGGTCTTGGGTGCAGGGTACAGTGCCACATGGCCTCACAGATGAGGAAGTATAGGGGATTGATTGACAAGTTTCCATCTTTCCTGTCCTCTTCACTGGTTCTTGGCTCTTTTCTTGGTTTGGGGTGAAGTTAAATGTATAGAAAGAGATACCAAGAAACTTTCTCATATATTTTGGAAACTCAGGCTGAAGGGCAGAAGAATGAGTGTCCTCAAAGGCATGGAGAAAAGGGCTTTCCAGGCAGCCAGGAACTCACTGGAAAGGCCGAAGGCAGATGCAAAAGGCTGTTCCAGAACATTGTTCCCAGACAGTCCACCATCAGGTACGCACCTTGCATGGTGGTTCGCAAAATGAGAACTCAGATACAAATGGGCTCCGTCCCTGCTCAGAAGATCTCATTGCCCAAGTTCAATTGCTGAGCCCTGACTCTACTGCCCCAGCCACCTCTAGTTTCTGCCTTCGGTGTTACTTTGTGCTATTGACTCTGACTCTCAACTCCTCAATTCTTTCCGGCTTCTAAAAGGCCCAGGAACCTGGATGCCAGTTGTCAAGATGCAGGGAAGGCACTGATGGAATCCAAAAAAGTTCTGCAGAAATCGATGTGTGGGAAGGTCTCTAGAGGGCTGTAGATAGGACAGATTTATGGATGAAGATTGCCCATGGGCCACTAATGTGATAAACTCTGGTTTCCAGAAGATGAGAAGAGAGTTACTTAATAAATACTAGTGGAAAAGAATGATTCAGATAAATGAAAAAAATGGTAAGGGAAGGGGAGAAGAAAATGAATAAAATCTTGATTTGTGACTAGTTGCACTAACAGTTACCATTAACTAAGTAGTTACTATGTTTCAGGGATTCTCTTTCTAGCATTTTCTTTAACTTATCTAGATCATGGGTATTTTTTTTAACTTTCTTATGGCTGAAGAAAGTAAAGGTAGGGTGGTTTAGAGACTTCCCCGAGGTCATACATCCAGCATATGAAAGGACCAGGATTTTATTCTTTAACCTAGCTCTAAAGCCTGTTGTTCTTTAGAGTGATAAGTTTTCTTTCCTTTCTGTCTGGAGAAAAGTCAATTTTCAGTAGTTGTGGCTGTTTGCTGGAAGGAGCAATTCCCTTTCCTCTATCTCTAATTTTTGTCCAACTAATTGCAAATTAGTAGTAATTTTCAAATGAAAAGAAGGATCCTGCGTGCCATCCATTTGTGCTTACCCAGCAAGACCTTGGTCCTGTGACAGCTGTCACCATGGCAACCCTGCCTCCAGGCACTCCAGGCTCTTTGGCAGAGTTGCCTGGACTTTGGAGGTGGGGCTCCTGGAGATCAGCCTCTTCCTTTGCTTCAGTGCCCCACACCTGGGCCCAGAATGTCAGTGCTTCACAGAGTTCTACTTTTCCTATCTATTTACTGTTCCCTTTGATCCTCCATATTTTGTGGAAGTTCAGAATTACAGTGATAAGAAGAAAAATACAGAGAAGGAAAGTAGGAAAGAAAAGTCACAAGCAAGAAAACTTAGTGATGTAATCTTGGGATGGAAGAATAGCTGCATTCCAATTCCTATCCCAAAACCTCTTCAGTTCACCTGTGACTGATGAGATAGGAGTCCCTGCTCCAAGACCCTGTGGGTGCAGAAAGTCCTGTCTTAGTAGCATCGCCATCTTGTGCAAGGAAGGGATGTGATTGGTGGGTGTCCACTTGTCCCAAACCCAGGAAAGACCCAGATACAGAAGATAGAGGATTTTTGCAAAGCAGTCTTTTATTCATTTATTATTCATTTGCAGTTGGGCGTGTATTCTCAGTTCATAACAAATACTTGTTGATTATCTACTGTGTACTGGATTTTGAGAAGAAAACGGATTCCTATCACCTATTGTTCTGATGATATTTACTTTGTTCTGTTCTTTATGTAAATGGAATTTCCCATTTACTGTGTCTTATTTGGTGTCCATCTCTATGGTTTTGTTGCTGCCTTCTGTCCTGTTTCCCAGGACTCACTTTTCCTTTTTCCAGCACATTCTATGGGAATCATCATGCCCAAGTGGGAACCATGCCACTCACCCAAGAGTTTCCCTTATATCTGAACTCAGCCTCATTGAGTTTCATTCAGGTGGAGCAGAAGATACAGAGGTCAAGAGCAACACAGGTTTGAGGGCTGCAGAAAGCAGCACCTCAGAGCATCTACAGAATCTAATGCTGAATGACTCTGGCTCTAACTCTAGGTCTCCTCACTGTAAACCCTGCATTTAATGGAGATCACGCAGCTGTGCCTCACTCTGAGAGCTAGAGCGCCATGGTGCTTGTATAATTTGTAACAGGGTGCCTGATACTCAGGAAGTGCTCAGCCTTCTTTTTTAGTATAACAAGTTGAAGGAACAGAGTCATGTGGCAGTGGTTTAAAAGACCTTGTCACATGGCAGAGGAGGATGTGTCACCTGCCTTCTCCCATTTTGTGGACAATGGTTATTTTATCTAACATTTTGAGGACTTCATAGGCAATCAACATTGTTCTAGGTGTTTTGCACAAATATTTTCTTCAAAATTTCACAATTATGACAATATATAAGTGATTAGTGTGAAGAGATCAGCGACTTGGAACCACTACTCAAGCATGCCAGGGCTACACTGGGAATGATTGTCTAGAAATCTGTCACAAACTCGGCTTTTTGCCACTAGTCTATACTGCAAGACATTTCGTTTAATGCATGTCTCAAATCTAGGTTGATTGAAATAGAGTATGGGTTACCCAGTAAATGGAGGTTTGATCAGAACACAGATTCTTATCTCTAGCATGGTGCCACATGCCTGTAATTCCAGCACTTGAGAGGCTGAGGCAGGAGGATTGCTACGAGTTCAAAGCCAGCCTGTAACACATAGTGAGGCCCTGTCCCAAAACGCGCGCGCGCACACACACACACACACACACACACACACACACACACATAGAGGGAGGGAGGGAGTGAGTAAGGGAGGGAGGGAGAGAGAGAGAGAAAGAGAGAGAGAGAGAGTATAGATTCTTTACTGTAGATATCTCAATAGTCAGAGTTCTGAACTTGGTTCTTTTAAGTAACAAAGGAGGAAAAAAAATCAAGGATGAGATTTGTAGCCGAGCAATCAGCTGGAACAAATCATTCTTTGCAAATGGGGTTTATACTTAAGGAGAATAATAGTACACATGCTGAATAGCCACATTTAGGATTCATCAGAGACAAAGTGTTCCTTGAGCATGGCATTCAGAGTACTTGTCTTGCATTTGCATTAAGAAAAAAATAAGATCAGGTTTTGCTAAAAGCAGATGACAATTACAGCCTTGAAGTATGAGAGGGAGCAACCGTTTTCTGGAATGTTCCCAATTTGTGATTTTGGATGGCATCTGGATGAACTGCTAAAGGGTGGAATACGAGGCAGTCTGGTGCTTGGGGCGTCTGTCTCATTCAAAGTGCTTTTCAGGGAGGCTGATTCTTACCTAGCTGAGGGAAATGCTTTCTCCCCACATCTAGGCTCTGGGCTGTTCCCACATAGGGAGTCTTTTTCCTGGAGTTGCAGATCTCTGGGCCTTGTCACTAGACTGAGAGTGAAGTATCCTCACAGTCTCCCCTAAACATTAGTCTATAATCCAGTCCCTTTTTCATCTATTTGTTTTTCTTTGTCCTTTTTGAATCTCAGTTAACTTGGCCAGTCAATGGGGAGAACACTGTTGAACTCATTAGCATTTTTTTAGGGAATAAGCCTCTTGGCCTAGATAGATCTCTAGCAAGGGGCCTGGCATATAACACCCTCTGCTGGTGTCAATCTTTTTCTCATTACAATTCTGTTTATCTGAAGCAAGAGAGAAGGTTCCTTCCCCTTGCTGAAGCCCCAAAGCTGATCTGCTGTAGATTTGGGAGAGGTGATGGTAACTTTCTCTTTCTTCCCAGTCCCATACTTCTCTTCTAGTCCTCTAACATCCTAAGCAATAAACTCCTCTATGTCATAAAATTTGTAAGGAATAAATTTCCAATAATCACAATAATAGTAGTTAGGATTATTAATGACAAATCAAGTATAATATTATCACCATCATTGATTTTATGCCTTCCGGGTGTAAGGTACTATCTTAAACACTAGTTTTCTGCAATATACATGACAATTGATTAGCACTTGTTAAATAAATTAGCGAGGCAATTGTTCATACTTACACTACTGTGCAAGGAAGCTGCAACCTCACCCATCTGTTTCACTGATGAGAAATGAGACTCATAAAGGTAAACTGTCTTCCAAGTGAAGGATATCCAAGAGTTAGCATTTAAAACCTGGCTCATGCATGGCTGGATCCTTTAGGGGACTCACACCCCCAACTTCCAGAAGAGGGCTGTTCTTGAAAAGGTTTGCTCTGACTTGTAATTTATTCATAGATCTTAGCCTTTGGTTTTGAGTCTGAATTTATGATGCATTCTCAGTCCTTTTGTGACTCTTGGCCCTGGAATTTCATTAGGGCAACCTGTAATTGTTGTGGTAAATGTTTACACATCTATAAATTATTATTAGGCAAGTAGGGCAAGGTCAACCTTTATCTTTTAAAGCACTGGGAACAGACTGCAGAGTTTTCCCGCAGACAAAGGGGTTGGGTTCTGATTAATTATGGACTGTGTTGGTGGCAATGTTTCTTGCTGTTAATTTTGAAGCCCCAAATGGGTCATCTTTCCTGGGCATGAAAAATGATCACCCTTTTACTGATTGCTTCCCAAGTGATTCAATTTTAAATCACTAATGACTATTGATAGCTGATCATTTTACTCAAGAAGTACAGCCCAAGGTATCTTTGAGGTTTCAGGCTGAACATTTTTTTACTATGGTTCCTTTATTTTACTATAGTTCCTGCTATCTGTTTAGGCTAGTGTTTTTTTTTTTTTTTTGCTAACACATTAAATCCTATGCTAATTGTTTAAAAATTACAAAAATAATTTTAAATACTTATGAATAGAAATATGGATAGAAATTAGCATGACTAAGTACTATCTGTTAGGTATTTTTATACCTTGTGCTATTGTCTTAGCTGTTTCCTTGTTGTAGGTTTCTGGACAAAATACCCTACACCCACAAGTTAGAGGAGGAAAGGCTTATTTGAGCTCATGGTTTGTAGAGCTTTTAGTTCATAATTGGCTGGTTCCAAGGGAGGATGACATGACAAAGAGGAGTGGCAGAGGAGAATCAGTCTACAGCAGGGCAGGCAGAAAGTCCTGAAGCAGCAATATGGAGCCTCTGGGTCTTCCCATTATCCACACCCAGAGCTATGCTAAGCCAACCTGTGGACTAATTTAGTTATTACACACCCTTAATCATATTCACATACCCTACATTCGCATAGCCTAGATATTTCATATAAGCACATGAGGCTTTGGGGTAGCATCTAAATATAAACTATAATAGTCATTTAATACAGTAACTGTGAGGTAGGTAATACTGCTGAAGCTGAGATTCTGAATTTAAATTTCCCTGTTGAGGTCCCATGTCTAAATAATGTGAAATAAGGTCTGTGATACCACAAACCTAGTTATTTTCCCTTTATGTTCAGGTTCAGCACTAAAAATCTTCTGTCTAGATTCTGAGAACCAGGTTGGAATGTGAAAAATGCAGCTATATTCCTGTTCAGTTTTGAGGTCATACCCTCAGTTGACACAATACCCTTGGCAGTAGCATAAATATCAGGAGTAATCACTACAGTTGTCCTCTACTCTGGGGACATAAGGAGTATAGAAATCTTAAATCTATCCAAATACTCAAGTTTATCTTTTAAGTATTAACTTCTCAACATTTCTATTTTTCCCATCCTTCTTTTATTTTCACTTCTAATCTGAAACTTCTCATAGGTCAGGTTCCACATCTTCTTTATCTCAGAAACTTAGAAGATAGTATTATAGTAGGCATATAGTAGGGTTTGTGAGTTCTCCAGGAAGACAGAATCCATTGGGTGGGTAGACAGATGGAAACAGAGATAGAGACGCATAGAAAGGCATTTATTATGTGGGATTGGTACATGGGAACATGGAAGCTGATAAGTCCCATGATCTGCTGTCTGCAAGCTGTGGGTCCAGTAGAGCAGGTGGTGAAGTTCTACTGCATAGCTGAAGGCCTGGGACATGGGGAACCAGTCTGAGTTTGGAGCCCAAGGAGCCTGCAGTGCTGATATCTGAGGGAAAGAGAAGACAAACATCCCAATTCAAGAAAAGAGAGCAAATTTTCCCTCATTTTGCCTTTTGGTTCTTTTGCAGGCTCTCCAAAGATCAGATAATGATTCTCTGATTCTCAGAGGGTGATCTTTTTTTTCAGTCCACTGATATCAGTGCTAATTTCTTTCCAAAACAGCATTTCAGACACACTCAAAGGATAATGTTTTATCAGCTTCCTGGTGCCTAATCCCAATGATACATAAAGTTATCCATGACAGTAGGTTCTTAAAATCTGCTCAAGGAACACATGAATGCAAGAGCTCCTATATCCATTACAAGGAAATTTATAAGTGAAGGTATGCCAGGATGTAACATTCTGTATGCATGTATACATGTGCATATATATTTACATATTTTTAAACTTTCTTCACTTCCTTATTAATATCACTACTGATAGAAAGAAAGAGGTGGATAAGAGGGTTGCCTTGCCCTATGGAAAACTAAATTACAAGTCAGTGTTTTCTGAACCCCTAAAAGAGTTAAATAGAAACTGATGATTCACGGCTCAGGGTATGAAACTCATGACCGAAGTGTCTCCTCTGCATGTTGAGAAAGGCTCTTCTCACTCTATTCACTAGACAAGGAACATTCAGCATCTAGAAGATAATTATTGGCATTTAAGCTTTTCCTTCTGGAAACACAAAGGCAAGCTCTTTCTATAATCCGCCTGCCTCCTGAGGCCTTTACCTTATGAGTGAGAGAATAGCAAGGTAGGGTTTAGCACCATAGCCTTCTTTGTCCTCTTGCTGACTTTCCCTTAAAGTATAAATATCCTTTATGACTCAAATACAAGGACTCTATCAGCAAATGAGTATTCAAGTTGAACTCTCAGTCACTGATTCTTACTACCTGTAGCACTCTATATTTAATCTCCCAAGGAAGACATTTTACTCAATCCAACCCTTCTTGTGTGCCCATCCCATGGTCAGGAATTGTAGAAATTGGGAATGAATGAATTGTCTAACTCACCCTCAAAGCTATGTGGACCGATGGGTACAAGATCACAGAATGGTGAAGCCAAGGAGGTAACACAAGACTACAGTGCTTTTACGTAACTTCTGTAATAAAGCACGATCCTTATCTTTAAGAATGACATAAGAATTACATGTGCTGTGTGTTGTAAGAATTAGCAACACTAATGTTTTATACAGCCCTTTCCTAACTCTTTCTATGTTTGCTGGATGCAAAAGAAGCTCACTTATAAAGAGGAAAGACCCTATTTAGAATTCATTCTGAAGCAGTTTGCTTGGCTTGAAAACCAGCATCCAAATATCAAAGCATTTATTTGCTCCAGTTATACCTAGAGGTGTTCAGTAATTAGGACTTTCTAAAAGTGATATAGATAATGGTTGAGAAGATTTAATTCAATTTATGAGATTGTTTTTCTGTTTAGTTTACTACGCACAGGCTGACTCTTCTAGTTTCACAGGGAACCTCTTTTTTTTCTGGACTGTGGGGTCGCTTTAATGTGGAATGACCACATGCAAGTCCAGGTCCTGAGATGGTCCATGTCCTCAATTCATCATGCAGCTCTTCACTGTTAACTGCTCACTGGTACCTCTTATTACTACACTGGTCCTCTAAATCTGTGCTTTCACTAACTTCAGCTTTGGTTACCTGAAGTCAACTGCAGTCTAAAAATACTGAATGGAATATTCAAAAAATAATAATTCATATGTTTTAAATAACATTTATTATAGAGTATTGTTATACTTGTTCTATTTTAGTTATTGTTGTTAGTCTCTGCTGTGTATTATTTACTGATTAGAGTTTATTTTAGCCAAGTGGGTTCAAGTGGTGTTCTGTATTAGTCATAATTTTAGTCATAAGTTCATGGATAAAAGGGGAGCTACTTGGAAGGCAAGAAATGGGGAGAAGGAGGTAAAAAAAAGGTTAAAATGAGATGTTGGGTTATGTCCATGGCTTGCAGGAATCTAAATTTTCCCTCAGCATTATGGATAACAAATTTAAGTGTATCTTCACCTATCCTGCATACAAACAAAAACACTAATTATCTCCCCAGCATAGAAGGCAAAGTTTTTCTTTGGGTGATGCTTACTATTCTCTTGATAATTCATAAATTGAACATTATAAGGTGGATTTAAAAAGTATTAAAGTACCCATATTAAGTCTATCAGTGTTATGCTACAAGATGTAAAAACAACAAAATCAAATGAAGATATTTGTTTAATGTAGCATACATATGCAAAGCAAAATATATTAACAAAGAAGGAAAGAAATACTTGTGACACTACTCATTTCTATAACTGGCCATCAGTTATAGTTTGTATTTATGAACACCTTCTTCTACTAATTTAGTATTTCTTGGGCCTTCAGAAAGCACCTCACTAGGTCTTGGTTCCTCATCCAGAGGGGTAACCCATACCTTCATTCCTGAAAGGTCTGGGCCATTTGTCATTTTGCTTGGACTGTGTTGTAGTTTTCCCTTAACCTTAATAACAGGACATGTTAGTACTATGTGATTTTCTGGACTGCAAATATACCCTTACTTATCTCCATTATATTGTAGTAGTTCAATTTCCCCTTGGTAGTTTGCAATAAGCACCGCTACTCTGATACCATGATGACATTTTTACCTTGTTGACTCAGAGGAATGAGTTCAAAATGACCAGCAGAAAGTCTTACCTTAAAGTTCAGTGCCTCTTGGTAGAAGCTTCCCCCATCTTGGGACTAGGGCTTCAAGGCCAGCAAAGCACAATGTTGTAGGAACAGGAAGCAAAAATTCTGCTGGTAGCTCACCAGAGTTGATGGTGAATGGAATCATCAACACTCCAGCCCTTGATTTCTGTGCCCGTGAATCCAGGTTATGGAAGAGGCAAGGCTATACCCTGGATACTGATTCAGAGTATATACAGCTCTTCTGGAGAACTTCTCCCCATCCCTTTCAGGGTTTGCCAACTAGTTGGTTCTTGTAATGGCTTTTTAAAAAGGTTGCTACACAATTTTATCAATTCAGCTGCTTCCATATAGTGAAGAACATGTGAACTCCATGAACATGAGCTCTTTGCCACACTTCTTTGACTGTGAAGTATGTCCCTTGATCAGAAGTAATGCTGAGTGGAGTGCCAGAATGATAGATCAGGCAATCCATAAACCCATGAATAGTAGTTTCAGCAGAAGAATTACATGTAGAGAAGATCCAGAAACATGTCTATTCCAGTAAGTACAATGTAGTACTTCTTTCAGAATGGAAGTGATACAATATAATCCACTTGAACACCAAGTTGCAGGCTGATCACCCTAGAAAATTATGCCATTTCAAGAATTCAGTGCTGGTTTCAGCTTCTGGCACATTGGGCATTCAGCAGTGACTGGTGCCAAGACAGCCTTGGTGAGTGAAAGTTGATGATTTGGCTCCAAAGCAGGAGCATAATAGTATAAAAGTGTGATGGAGCAAAGCTGTTCAGTTTATGGTGGTTAAGAAGCAGAGCAGGTGAACAGGGAGGAAGGAGCCCGAGAGCAGGTACAGTATTCAAGGTCACTGCTCCATGAAATACTGAGACAAACCAAGATGTGAACCTTTCTAATCTGCTACGTGGCCCCCAATGAAGGTGACAACATTAAATGCCACACCATCCGAGGTCTGCTAAACTATGGAACAGAAACAAGACACCACCTCTGTGCCCTATCTGATTTTTTATCCCCAGAACTTGTGTGTATATTGAGTGTGGTTTTGTAACATTATTAAATGTTGGGGTGGTTTATTACACATCTGTGAACAAGTTGATGCCCTCCGAGAAGGACCTGACTGGCTTTTCCAATGAAGCTCAGAAAGATTGCTAACAAGTAAAGAGCACTGACCTTTGGTCTGTGTGTCTGTATCAAAGTGGATAGGGAGTCTCTGACTCTTCTTCCAGGAGCTAGCGAGGGCCTGAAGAGATCTAAAAGTCATGTGCAAAAAGTGTGGCTTCCTTTTACTAACATCTTTTCCTCTCTACTTTGTCCCTCCCTGTGCCTCTTCATTTTCCCTCTACCTCAACCCTGTGTGAAAGGTTTTCTGAGAGAAGACCATACATTGCTTCCCATGGAATTCTTAGATCTGAGTTCCTCTCTGCTGACCTTGCAAAAGCTGTCTGTTCTGAATGAAGCTTAGGCTTTCCCTCTATGGTATTGCATGGGAACCGGAAACTGTGAAAGGCAAGGCCTAATGTATTTTGGCTATATGTATATTGCTGTAGTAAGTACTTCACTTCACATCCCAGTGACTTGTCATGGTTGCTCAGTGAGAGAAACAGATAGCAAATAGTGTGTTCCCTTTTAACAGAAGGGGACGGGAAGGAATTTCTAGAATTGGACTCATGCATAACTCATACCTTCAACCCTTCTGCTATTCTGCTTCCTAGGAAGACACTGACCTGGGACTTTGTCTCCTATTGTGAGACAGTTGAGTAGCATACTTGTACAATCTGGACCTCAGTTTCCTAATCGGTCATCTTCTGACCTATAAACATGAAGTGACTTTTGAAGGTCTTCATGATGCTCATTTATACAAATTTTTGCAGCCTGGGAGACACTCTGCATTTCCAGGAAGTACTTGAACTCCTATTTGGGTGGCATTATATCTTGAGATACATAGCTTAAAAGCATAATACAATTAAAAGAAGCTTAATGCAGTTTTTGTTCTACATTAGGTATGCACCTTTTTATGTCTTTGATAAAAGCCTGAAGCAGTCAGGTTGGCATATTAATCCCAGTGTAACCTCCACCTTCTCATTGCAGTGACAATGCCTTGCATCTCAGAGGTCAGACCAATCAGAGCAATGAGCCTGGGATGTATTGAACTGCGGCTTGGTGGTAATGATTTCTTCTTTTCAGTGGATTCTTATTAGTTGGTTAAAGGTTTGCATTTGCAGAGGACTCTATGCTCTGCATATAATTCACTTTACCTCCTGTGCCCCAAGTCAGAACCTGAGTGCAGCTACTGAGCCCATCACTACCAGCAGCTTTTGCTCTATCTTTTATCCTTCCACCCTTACCAACCAATCCACAGTGACTTTTTTCTTTGCATGACTTTCTTACTACTTCCTGTCTCCATTATGCCCACTTTATCCTTGGTATGCCTTCCTGTCTGGCTTGGCAGCTGGTCACTTCCTGTGCCCCTCTAATTCATGGTTTACAGTGCAACCAACAAGACTTTGGAAATGTAAATGCCTCACTTCCTACATAGAAGTAGCATAATTCCTCTAGAAGTAGACATCATGTGGGGAAGTGGTCAGAGTTCATTGTCTTTGATGATTACCCTGTGTCCTCCTCATAGAATATAAGCTCCTTGAAGGCAAGGATTCTGCTATTTAGCTGTATGTTTCCAGCAACCTACACCATTCATTCCTGATGCAGACATTTAATTGTGACTAACTGAAGATCAGTTAGGTGTGAAAGGCTATAGGAGGAAGATAGAAAATGCCGCCTACTCTGGATCTGAATTTAAGGAAAAAAACTGGGCACACAACTTTCGTAGTCCAAGAGGTCAAGGAGCCAGCAGGTGAGATGAATACAAAGGATGGTCTGATGGCGGAGCTTGAAGTGGTGGGAAGAAAGACAGGAAGTCATGATCCAGAGTGTCACTGAGGACCAGCATAAAGATCTGATTGATGGGAACCTGTAACCCAGATTCCAAGCATGTGTACTCCTTGCTGTGCTGTGGTCTGGGAAGCTCACTGAATCACTGTGAACCTCAATTTCTCAATCTGTTAAAAGGAAGGTGACGCAAATGGAGGAGGGAGAACACTTCTTTGACAGGAAAGAATGGCCCAGAAAAAAGGGTGTATCACCTGGAATCAGATATATTTGAATCCTAATTCTGCCCACACTATCTGGGTGAGCTTGAGAAATTACTTAACTTCTGTGGACTTCAGTTCCATGAGTAATACTTATTTCACATGGGTTTGGAGAAAATAAGATATGATATATATACAGTAGCACATAGTAGGAGTACTATGAAAGAATACTTGCTACCACTGTGTTTGGGCAAAGCTAAACTTCTCCCTTGACAGCCCTGTCTATCTGGGCCTCTGCTTTCATCTCCCTCACTAAACCCCAGTCCACTCTGCTTGCTGACTATGCTTTGCCCCCTCATTCTTTCCTGGCTTGTAAAATGCCCTTGCTCTCCCTTCTGCAGAGTGATTTTGCATCCTTGGTTTTGTGTGAGCTCTTGACATATGTTAATGTTTGGAAAATCAGCCTGGAACAGAGCAGGGAGCCCTTCCAAACATGAGCCCAGAGGCAACAAATAAATTACTTTGCAGGGATGGTTCTGTGGGTTGCAAGTTTCAACTTAACAAAGGAAACAATCCCCTTCTGTTTTGGATGCTCTAGAAGCTGTGGGTGTCCTCATCTCTAGGCCAAAACCCCACTTGTGCTGCCAGGCTTTAGCCATCATCAAAGGTACCTTATACCATGAGCCTGGCATTGTGCAAGACCCTTAACACACACACATCATGGATGAGAAATAGCAGTTTAGCAAGGTTAATTAACTCATCCAAACTCACCTATAAATAATTAGTCAAAGTCAGATTTGAAAGTAGGGCTAATAGATTCCAAAGCCTGCGTACTAGCCATTCAAATTCATGCCTGGCCTCCTAGTGTGAGAAAAGAGGGGAATATCACTTTTTTTTTTTTTTTTTGCTGTTTTAAGCGAAATAGTTTGGAGCATGTTTGGGTGCACCATGGACTGCTGATGGAAGAGAGTGAAAACAGAGATGAGGACCAGGCAGAAAGTTGCAGTGGTTGGTTGAGTAGACAGGGAGCCTGAGAAGGCTTCCTCCAACCAGGAAGGCAGAGGTTTACCGTACTCGGATGCCTAGGGCTGTCTCCAGGTGCACTAGAAGTAGATCTTTGGCAAGACAAGGACTCACCTCAAACTCTGTTTATGTTCATTGTAGGTCTCTGCCTTGGTCATTTAGGATGGTCTCCATACCTTTTTGTTTCTTTTTCTTTTAAAACAGAAGAAAAAAGACTAAAAATGATGGTACGTAATTTCAAATTAACATAGCCAGAGATTAACAATGGTTACTGTGTTGCGTATTGTTATCTTCAAGGTAGTTGCTCAGATTACAAGATACAGGCATGAAAAAGTGATTGAACAATGAAAGCACAATCTGTTCTTTTGGTGAACTAACAGTTTGATTGTCTATCATACTGCTAATCTCTGTTAGTTCACACACAAGATAGATAACTCAGTTCTTTCCTTTGGAACAGTTTCTTCTCCTTTCACAAAATACATTGTACATTTTGGGATTTATTTACTCTTTCAGTTTTTACACTAAGGAGACAATACAATGATTACACATGGGAGTCCGATTTATCTCACTTATGGGTATGGTCTCATTTCATCCATCTACCTATAAAAACCTCAAGTTGAACTTTTATAGCTAAGTAGTACTCCACTGTATAAAAATAACCACATATTTTTTTATCCATTCAGTGATTGATGGGTATTTGGGTTCTTTCCAAGATTTAGCTATTACTAATTGTGCTGCTATAAACGTAGGTGCACTCTTATTACTTTGGCATGATGTTTTCAATTCTTCTGGGGAAATATCCATTAGGGGAATAGCTGGGTTGAATGGGACTTCCAAGCCCAGTTGTTTGAGGAATCTCCACACTGATTTCCACAGTGGTTGTACCAGTCTACACTCCACCAATAGTGGAGAAGTGTTCTTTTCCCCCTACACCTCCACCAGCATTTTCTTACTGGTTGATTTCTTGATGATAGTCATTTTTTCTGGGGTGAGATGGAATCTCAAGGATGTTTTAATTTGCATTTCTCAAATGACCGTGATGCTGAACATTTTTTCATATTTTTTTTTTTGCCATTTCTCTTTTTTCATCTGAGAAGGATGTATTCATCTCAGATGGCCATTGTTGGATTGGGTCTTTGAATATAGGAGGGGTCTGATTTTTTAATTCTTTACGTTCTCTAGATAGAATTCTTTTGTCTGAGGGACAGTTGACTAAAATTTTTTTCCATTCTGTGGGTTGTATTTTCATTCTGTTGGTGATTTCTTCTGATGTGCAAAAACTTTTTAATAAGATTAGATCCCAGTTGTTTATTCTTTGAAATACTTCCTGTGCAGTTTTGGTTTTGTTCATGAATTGTCTGCCTACAACAGTGTCTTCAAGGTTTTTACCCAATTTGTCTTTCAGTAGATTTAGTGTTTCTATTTTAATGTTTAGATCTTTAATCTATATTGACTGTATTTGAGCACATGGTGATAGACATGTGTCTAATTTTAGTCTTAGGCATGTGGAGAACCAATTTTCTCAGTGTCATTTATTAAAGAGGCTATTTTTCTTCCAGTGAACTTGTTTGGTCCCTAAGGTGGTTGAGTGTCTTTGTAGTGTCTGCATTTTATAATCTGTTCCATTGATCCTCAAGTCTATTTCTTTTGCCAATACCTTGCTGATTTTATCACAGTAGCTTTGTAGTATGATTTCAAGGCAAAGGTTGTGATGCCTCCTGCTTTGCCTGCATTACTCAGGATTCCCTTTGCTAGTCAAGGTCTCTTCTGTTTCCAAATGAATTTTAGAAATGTTTTCTCTATATCTGTGAGGTATGCTAATGATATTTTGATTGGAATTGCATTAAGTCTGTATTACAATTTTGGGAGTATGCCTATTTTAACTATATTGGTTCTTCCTATCCAAGAACAAGGGGTATCTTTTCATTTTCTTATATTTTCTCCTTTTTAAGTGTACTACAGTTTTCAATATATAGCTTTTATACACCCTTTGTTAGACTGATTCCTCAGTATTTCATTTTTGGGGATGCTATTTTGAAGGGTATGAATTTCATTTTTTAGGATGTTATTTTGAAAGGTGTGATTTCCCTAATTTTTCTCTAAGTGAGCTTATTGTTGATGTACATGAATATTATTGATTTTTCAGTATTGACTTTGTATCCCGCTACACTACTGAATTTATTTATTCATTTTAGAAATCTTTTGATGGCATTTTTGGGGTCTTCTGTGCAGAGTATAATGTCATCTGTAAACAATGATAATTTAACTTTTTCCATTCCTATTCTTATTCTTTTTATTTCTCTTTCTTGTCTAATTTGCTCTGGTTAATGATTCCAGAACTATATTGAATGGAAGTGGTGATAGTGGACATCCTTGTCTCATTCTCTATTTTAGATTGAAAGCATTCAGTTTTTATTCATTTAGTATGCTGTTGACTGTTGATTTGTCATAAATGGCTTTTTATCAGATTGAGGTAAAAACCATCTATTCTGATTTTCTGTAGGTTTTTTTTATCATGAATGAGTGTTGGATTATATCAGAAGCTTTTACTTCATCTATTGAGATGATTGTGTGGTTTTTGTTTTTGACTCCGTTGATATGATGTACTATGTTTATTGATTTACATATGTTGAATCATCCCTGCATTCCTGGAATGAATTCCACTTTGTAATGGTGATTTGCTGCATTCTGTTTGCTATTATTTTATTGAGGATTTTTGCATCTATGGTCATTAAGGAGATTAGCCTGTACTTCTCTGTTTTGTGCACAGTATTTTTTTTTTTTCTGGTTTGGGTTTCAGAGTTATACTTGCCTCTAGGAATGAGTTAGGGAGACTGGCTTCTTTTTCAATTTTGTTAAAGAGTTTGAGGAGTATTGGCATTAAATTTTCTCTAAATTTCTTATAGAATTCAGTTGTGAATCCATTCAGGAGCTGGACTTTTCTTTGTTGGTAAGTTTTTATTTATATTTTCAATTTCATTAACTGATATTGTGTTTTTCAATATTTTTATGTTTTCTTGATTCAGTTTTGGTAATTGTCATGTTTCTTGGAATCTGTCCATTTCTTCTGTGTTTTGTATATTACATGAGTAAAGATTTTGAAAGTACGTATTGATGGTCTTCTGAATTTCCATAGGATCTGTAGTGATTTTATCCTTTTCATTCTTTATTTCATGAATTTGAGATTTTTCTTTCTTTTTATAGATAAGGCTGCATAGGAGTTCACCAATCTTGTTTATTCTTTCAAAGAACCAATTCTTTGATTCATTTATTCTTTGTATTGTTTTCTTAGTTTCAATTGCATTAATTTCTGCTCTGATTGTTAGAATTGCTTCCTTTATATGGGCTTTGGGCTTGACTTATTCTTTTCCTTGAAGTTTCAGGTATAGTATTAGGTTGTTTATTTGTGCTCTTTCTGTTTTCTTGATGTGAGAATTCTCATATAAATTTCCCTCTCAAGACTGATTTCATTGCATCCCACAGGTATGTGTAAGTTGTGTTTGCCTTTTCACTTAACTGTAGGTATTGTTCAGTTTCTTAATTTCATCTGTGATCTATTGGTTATTCAAGAAGGTATTGTTTAATTTATATGTGTTTATGATTTTTTTGTCATTTCTATTGTGTCATTTCTATTAATTTCCAACTTTATTATAGTAGGGTCAGATAATATGCATGGAATAATTTCAAATTCCTTTGTATTTATTTAAGCATGCTCTATGGGCTAGAACATGGTCTGTTTTAGAGAACATCCCATGTGCAACTGAGAAGAATGTATATTCTGATATTGTTGGGTGGAACACTATAAACATCTACTAAATCCATTCGTTTACAGGTTTGACTCAGTTCTCTTATTTCTTTGCTGATTTTTTGTTTTGTTGACATGTCTTTGTGACAATGAGGTATTAATGTCCCCCATTATAACTGTGTTATTGCTTATATTTTCATTTTATTAATCTTTACCTTATATAGTTGGGTGCTCCTATATATATACATATATATGTATATATACTTTTTTCTTTTGAAAAGAATAAAACCAAATGAGAAAAAAAAATGGGGTCATTCAAAACAAAAGGATGGACATAGCACATATTTTAAAACCACAATACAAGATGATCTACAATGGTTATCATGATGTCTCTTGTTATCTTCAATAATTGCCCATATCATCAGGTACAATAAAATTGAACATGGCAGTACAGAACAAAATCAATAAAAACAAAACATTGGAGACATTATAGGACTTCAAAAGCAGGTAATAGTCAAACCAGAATGGGTATCATAGCGAATCTTATGAGTCTTCATAATCTTATAAGTCTTCAGAGTAGTTGCCTATACTCTCAGACTTGATACTATCAAAGATAACAGATTTGAATAAAATCAGTCAAGACAAGACAGAAATAGAACAAAACAAGTTAAAATAAAATCATTCAAAACAAGGCAGTGAAAGCAATACAGGGTTTCATATTAAGTTAATAGGAAATTAAAAATGGTTACCATAGTATATCTTGCTATCTTTGGAATAGCTGTCTATTCCCTCAAATCTAGTCCCAGTAGACAAACTGGAGCAGAATATAACCAAACTAAACAGAGTGATGAAAGCAATACAGGTTTCAAATCATGATACAAGATTACCACTGTCCTCTGCCTTCTTATTTAGACAGTTCCTCCCCTTTCACTTTCCCAGGGTGCACTGTACATTTTGTGTTCCACTAACTCCTTTAGTTGTTAGATTAAGGAGGCAACTTGTTACTTACCTAAGTGGTTCTGAACCATTTTATGCCTGAGCTTGATCTCAAGTTTTATCCATTTATGTACAAGAGCCTCAAAGTTTTCCTTCCTGATAGCTGAGTAATCTCCATTGTATAAAAATGTTATGTCTTTCCAACCAATCTGCAGCTGATGAGTGAGCTACCCACCCTTTTTTCTGGTTCCCTGTCACATAGAGCATTATTTTCTCATCTTTGACTTTCAGTCCATAAGTCCTCTTTCAGATTAAATATATTTCTTATATAGAGCATCTTGATGGACCCTATCTCCTGGTCCACTTTGTCTGTGTTTCTTTTTATTAGTGTATGGAGGCCATCCATGTTAGCGATTATGGCCAACCTTCTCTGCCTCATCTCTGCCATGCTATTTTTCTCCCATTGGTTGTCTACTTTTCCCCTTCATTCCACTGTCTGCCCCATTCAGTAAGCCTCCTGTGTCGCTGTTCTTGAAACCATGGTCTTTTTTCTCTCTCTCTCGAATATCCTTCAGTATTTTTGTAGGGTTGGACTGGTGGTCATGAACTTCCTCAGTTCCTCTTTATCATGGAAGCATTTTGTTTCCCCATTAATTTTAAGAGATATTTTTGCATGGTACATCAATCTGGGCCAGAGATTATTTTCTTTCGGGGCTTGGAATACTTTGCTCCAAGCTCTTCTTGGTTTGATGGTTTATGTTGAGAAGTCTGTCATGATTCTGATGGGTTTTCCTTTATAGGTGATCTGTTTCTTTTCTCTGACAGCTTTTAATATTCTGTTCTTGTGTTGAATTTCTGGGATCTTGATTATTATACGTCTGGGTGTAGATCTATTTTGGTTATAGCTGGCTGGAGTTTGTATGCCTCATATATCTGGATATCAGTTCCTTTTCTTACGCTTGGAAAGTTTTCTTTAATTATTTCTGTAAATAACCTTTCTATTTCATTTGTGTTTATCCCTGCTTCTTCACTCACATTTTTTATTGCTAAGTTATATATTCTCTTGTCATCTTCTGGCCTTTGTATTGTTCCTGGTTCCTTGCTATTTTTAAGAGATCTTTACTTTTGTGATTACAAGTTGCAAACCTGTCTTCAAGGTTTGATAGTCTATCTTTAGTTTCTTTCATGCTGTTTTGACAGATGTCAATGGAGTAATCTCTTTGAATCTGTTTCATGTATTCTAGAATCTGTTTCATGTATTCTATTTTTAGTATTCCTCATCAAAGGTTTCTATGCTCTTCCATTCTTCTATCTGTGTCTTCTTGAGAGGTACTTAGAGTTTCTTTTATTATTTTTCTTATGTCTTCCTTTATTTATACCAGTATTTCTGTTCTGAGTTCTTTTATAATGTCACAAAGATAATTCTTTATGTCAGATACTGCTTTTTCAGGAACCACAGGTGTGCAACTCCTGATCTCTTCTGTGTTTACCTCTCCTGGGCCAGTACTGTTTGGGTTGGAGGCTGTAGACTTCCTTTTGTTTCTTCCTCTTGTCATGTTTCTGGTTTCTTCCAGACAAGTGGATAATGGGGGGTCCCCAGCACTTCTTGTATTGGCTACAATTACTCTGAAGTATGCTGACTAAGGATTGCTGCCTTCTTCAGTCTGCTGATGATGACTGAAGTACAAGCAGGGGTGTGGCAGGCTGACCTCTCCCTTCTGAGCTGGTCAACCACTGGGAGTCTTCAGTACATTAGTGTATGCCTCATGGATGGGGCTGGTTAGGTATAACTATAGGGAAACCTTGTCCTTGGCTATTGGATTGCACACAGCGGTGGGACTCAGTCCAAGCAATTCTCATCAATCTGCTCTGCACAAGGAATGGATGATTGAAGCTGCCACAGTTATGGTTCTGGGCTTATCCTGCCCGACTCCAAAATGTCACCCGGCCAATCACCCACTCCTGCAGGAGGACTGATTTCCCTGCACTCACTGTGAGCTGGTACAGATCTCCAAGCAGAGTGCTGTTCTCTGCTCTGCTGCTGCCTTCCACGACTGCATCCTCCTGCCTAGGCCCTAAGGTTTGCCAACCCCCAACTTTACCACAACCGCTCATCTTTGGATTCCAGTGGTGTTTCATAGACAGTGGGATCCTCTCCAGTGAGAGGGTGTCTGAATACAGTGTTCCATCCACGATTTTCTTTTCTTTTTTTTCCCCTTTAGTTTCTTCCTGGGTCAAGAGGATCTATCTCCTGCCACCTGGTCTTCTCCAGGATGTTTTATTCCAGCATCTGAGCTGTTTCTCCCACAGAGGCTCTTTATTTTGCTGCTTATTGATCCCACATCTTCCCAGCTATCTATCTATCTGTATATATATATAATTTTAAAGAGAATAAAACAAAGCAAAATAAAACAGAACAATGCAAATTAGAACAGAACAATGCAGGCAACACAGGACTTCAAAGTAAGACAACAGAAAAACAACAATGGCTACAATAATGTCTTTTATTTTATTCAAAATAGCTGTTCATACCATCAGATACAATGAAATCAAACAAAACAAAACAGAACAAAGCCAATCAAGAATGAAAGCATTACATGAGAAAGAATGAAAGCATTACATGACTTCAAGGTGCATATATATAAATTCATGGTTGTACACTAAAAAGATTAAATTTATTGTATATATAATATTTAATATTGTATATTATATATAAAATAAATTTATTGTATATATAATATAATATATTGTATATATAATATGCTTTAATAGAATATTTAAAAACAGGCAAAACATGGAAATATAAAAAACCAGTTTAGAAAGAAATGCTTATTCACTATTAAAAAGAATCTAGTTATGTTCTACTCATAAGGTAGAGTGAGTATACTTTTACCTATTCTTGCTAAACACAAATCTGGAATAATGTATGAAATGAATGTAAAAAGACTGGAAGATGGAAAGAAAAAGATAGATTGAGTAGGGAGATTGAGGCCAGAGGAATTACATAGTGGCTGGGATCTCTGAATTTTCTTTTTGCCTAATCTATCCCACCCTTAGAGTTGAAGACTCCAGCAATTTATAAACACCAACAGGTACAGATAAAGAAGGAGGTAGAAGAAGAGGAGGAGGAAGAAGAAGAGAAACATGGAGAGGAGGAGGAGAAGGATGAGGAGGAAAAACTTCAAAGCTTTTCATGTAGTCAAAGACTAAGAAAATGGGTAGTATAAAGTAAGACCTAGACTTCCACCCTCACCAGTGTGTAATGAGGGTATGCTGCACCCTCATTAGGCAGTGTCAGAGAAGTCTAGGTGGAAAATGGAGCATTTATCTCTCTTGACTGCTATTAAGAAGTTTTTTTTCCACTTCAATGAAGATTGTATTTGAGATTTCTTTTATCCAACAAAAGTATCATTCAGGAATCTAAATACTCTCAGATTAAAGGTAAAAGTAAAGGAATTTGTCACTATCAGATTACCCTGAATAATGGATTAAAAGAATTCTGTAAACAAAAAGGAAACAATAAAGAGAGAAAATCCAGAGCATAGGGAAAGAAGAAGATAGTAAGCAAAAATATGGGTAAATGCAATTTTCTTCTCCTCTGGGGTTTTCTAAAGTACATTTGAACATCGAAGCAAATGTTGTAACACTGGCTAATGTGTTACAGATGCACGTAGATAAAATACATAAGAAAATTAGATAATGGGGGATAATAAAGGCATATACAAATAGGTAATACGGTTTCATTCCAATTGGAAAAATTATGACTTCAATAGACTGGAGGAATCACTAAAAAAGATATACAAAGAAACATATTAAACATATTTAAAGACACTATCAATAACTCAAAATCAAATTTAAAAAAGTTCTTGCAATCCTAGGAAAGCAGGAAAATGAAAAAGAGAGACATGTAAGCAGAGAAAAAACAGAAAACAAAAAATAAAGTGGCAGATTTAAATCATAAATGTTAATGATTATATTAAATGTAAAAGATCTATTTCAATTAGTCATATCCCAACTATACAATTTTAACAAAAAACTTATTTAAAATTTGATAATACAAGTGGTTTGGAACTTCCAGTATGGGAAAAGATGTATCACAAAAAGAATAAATATATGGAAAACAGGAGCAGCTCTGTTAATATTAGCTAAAGTTGACCTTGGAGCAAAGGAAAGTACTAGAGATAAATAAATAAAGCATGCTCCATTGAGAGGTTCTGAACAGGATGACTGCTATTGGATCTGGGCTTTCTAAAGACTTCCCTGCCTTACATTGTTCCAAGAGAGCCCCAAGTTTCATTCAATACCAGAGTCTAAGAGAACACATGAAAGAAATTTCTTCACTCTGAAGTTTCTGGGTTTATCTCCTGGGACGTCTTTAGCTTATAGGTTGCTGGAGCTGTATTCTAGTGTATGATTTTCTTTCTTCTTTCTTTCTTTCTTTCTTTCTTTCTTTCTTTCTTTCTTTCTTTCTTTCTTTCTTCTTTCTTTCTTTCTTTCTTCTTTCTTTCTCTCTCTCTCTCTCTCTCTTTCTTTCTTTCTCTCTCTCTCTCTCTTTTTCTTTCTTTCTTTCTTTCTTTCTTTCTTTCTTTCTTCTTTCTTTCTTTCTTTCTTTCTTTCTTTCTTTCTTTCTTTCTTTCTTTCATTTGCTTAACCCCTACTATTCATAATGCAGGTAAGCAAAGAGGGAAATGTGTCTGATTCACTCTATTATCCTCAAGTAGGTTAGTTGTGGAATGGAATAAAGTAACAGCTGGTGTTGGCCTATCAAGATGGTATTAGACACAGGATTTGAAAGCTGTGTAAAAAAAGAGGAAGATGGGGATGGGAGAGCATATGGTGACTTCAGTAATGGACTATGTCTCTGCCTCATTTGTGAGCACATTGGGCCAGACAACAGAAGATCTCAACTTAAAAATTTACAAGTCTCTCCATCTCTTCTGGGCAGGAGGAAGGCCCTACTTCCTGACCCTACTTCTTCAGCCAGGATTATTTCCTCTTTGAAGACATTTTCTTCTTTACTCGGGGTAATTCTGTTGCCTCCTTGAGGATGTCAGTACTCCAGACACAAGACTGGTCCATTAGGTAGATATTTTCACTTAATTTAACCAGTCTCAGACGTTAGACCCAGATACTCTGTGCTGGGAGTCAGGAAGTCTTGTTCTTTCCATCAGTAATTTGCTGAGCAATCTAGAATAAGGCTTGTGTCCTTTTTTTGCACTTTTTCCCACATTTTTAAAATAAGAAACTAATTTAAATGAGAAAATCTCTTATAGGAAATTTTATAGAGCCTTGCATACAAAACACAAAATCTTCAGTTGCAAGTCTTCTTCCAAAATACCTCGCCCACACAAGATTTCATTCTAGCTGGTTTTCTTTGTAGCCCTGAAACTTTCCAATTGGTTTCACAATGCATGATCTTCCTCATGGCATCTCCAGAAAGATCCTGGGTCCTCCCCTTGGAGTTTTCTCCCTACTACCAGCTGCCTTTTGCCATGTTAGGGCTTTTTCCATGTACTGCTTGCTCCTCACATTTCAGGAGGCTGCAGAAGGATGTAGAATGGCTGAGCAGCCTGTATGGTGCAGATGGTGGGATAGGAAGGAGGTCAGGATGTCCAAGTCCCAGTAGAATAAAGTTGGAGTTGGACTACACTAAATGTGGGTATTAGAGAGGCAGGTCTGCAGGGCCACTTGGCCTGTAGCCTCAGATGGCATAGCCTGGTGGAACATTGGAGCACATCTATAAATCTCACATTCACACTAAACCAACAGCTTTTGAACAGTTTCTGTATCAGTGCATTCAGGCCCTAACAGAGTATTAGAATCACGTAGATAGCTTTCATAAAACACCTATGTTTGGGCAAGACTGATGGAATCAGCTTCTTTGGTGATAGGTCCTAATATTACCATGACTTACAAGCTCTCTTGGTAATTATTTTATTATTTGTTGTATGTTTTGATAGGCCTCGTCTCATATACTATCTCATGAAGGATTCTAAGGTTAGTATTTTTCTCCCCATATTATGTAGAGGCAGACTCAGAGAGTTTGAGAATATGTCAGTCTACATGGAGCAGATTACTTAAAACTAGCTTGGATTCCAGTGCCTGTGTTCTAAAACACTGTTCCCAAATGGTATAAAAAATATAGAGTCATGCTGGGAGAGGGGTCAGGAAACGTGGATTGAGGCCTTGCAAAGGATGTTAGACTTTTTCCTGAAGGTGTTAGGGAGCCACTAAAGGATTCCAAGTTGAGGAATGACCAGCAACTTCTGTATGGCTGAGAGACCTCTGGTGTAAGTACCTCTGATACCTCTGAATCTGCTGGTCAACATAGTGTAAAATAAACTCCTCAAGGAATTAAATAAACCAATTACCAAGTTTCCAAAAGATTTAAAAGATTGATATGTTCAGAGGTGGTCAGAGAGCCCTAACTCTGGCTCTTGTGTTATCTGTCACCCTTTCCATGACATGTGAGTCCAGTGACAGCAATAATAGTATCTTGCTTCTTGCATGGTCTCTTTTTCTCAGCACAAGATCTGGCACTGAGCAGGACACCCAAAGGGGTTTGTGAATTGAAATGCATAGGGTCCTTCTGCGGTTTCTTTCCAGGTGCAATTAGCAAATGGTAAAAATGCCCTGCAGGTGTTTCTTGACCAAACAGGTATATATATATATATATATATATATATATATATATATATATATATATATATGGAAGGCCTCCCCCTCTGAAGTTTCTGAGTGTCTGATTTTTTATTAACAAGAAATGGGGAATCCAACCAGATCCAGGAAACAGTCAGAGACATGAGTAAAAAGATAACAGCTCCTAGGAGGAAAGTTTAAAGTAAATACTGTCCCCTAGTCTGCAGAAAGAAAATCAGGCCATAATATATGAGGTGTCAAGACAGTGAGGAGTCTTTGGAAAAAAGACATTCCTCCCTCCCTTGCTCCCTCTCCTCCCTTTACGCTTGCCTGTGGCAAATATTTGTTGAGGTCTGATCATGTGCTAGGTATTGTGTCAAGGGACAGGAAGGATAAAGAGGTTTGTAATGCATATTCTACGCCTTCGAGACATTTACAATATGGCAGGAGACAGGAAATAAATAGCTGTAATAAAACATCAAGATTAAGTGTTGTGAGAGGTCAAGGGGAGGAAGCAGAGATCACTACTGGCTTGGATAGTTGCAGAATGCTATATGAAGGAAGAGGTGAACTTGAACTTAAATTGAAGGAGGATTTGAATCAAAGTAGTGAGAATTCTTAAGAAGGCAGAGTTTTTCTAGGCAGATGCATTGTCCTGGTCCATAGATTACTAGCCGTGTTGCCTTCAATGAAATAACTTCTGTACTCTGAACCATGGCTTCCTCCTCTAAGATACTGGTGGTTAAAATATTCCTTTATAAAGTTGTGGTTCTTTTCTTTAACATTGTTGGTTTGTCTCTTCACACTTGGTCATTACCATTAGGGCACAAACATGTTATAACTTCCATTAGAAAACCTCTGTTCTTTGAAACCACATCTAGTACCAGCTACCTCTTGTTTATTGTTTTCTGGTAGAGCAAACTACTCATATGACTCTGTATTTGTCTTTGCATTCTCTCTTTCCAACCAGGCTTCATTATCCCCTAGAGCTATGAGCATCAAAATCACAAATGACCTACAAGATACAGGACCCAAAGGTCAGCTATTCATCCAAATCATACTTGACACAAATAACCTCTTTCCTGTCCTTCACGTGGCTTCCAGGGTACCAAAATTCATTTGTTTTCCTCTCATGTTGTGCCTTTTGAGTCTCTGGGTGTTTATTCTTCATTTCTCTGACCTTTATTTAAGGGATGGCATACCCCAGAGGTCAGGTCTAGGACTTTCTTCTCTGGTGATTTCATTCAACTGTGTCCTGACATTTTCCAAGTTGCATTTCCATTCCAGAATCTTCCCGTAGACCTCAGGCTGAGACACCCAGCATCTCAGATATTATTCTGCTTCTACTTAGACTTCTCATCTGCATCTGAATCCCAATATATCCACAACCAAAGTCTCCATCTGCTCCACCCACTCTAACTCCTGCAAAAGTTTTTGCTCTTCTCAGTTATTGTTAATCCCATCCTTTTTGTTGCTGGGGATAAGAACTTTTCAGTCATCCTTGACTCTTTTTTCTTTCACACCCTAGATGAATTCTACCAATTTCATGGGTTCTACATTCACAATGCATCCTCAGTGCAACCACTGCTCACCACCACCACTGTTCTGATCCTAGCCCAAATCACTATTGTTACTCAACTGGACTGTGAAATAGCTTCCCAAATGGCATCCTGATTCCACCATTGACCTGGTAGCCAGAGTGACCCATTCATAGTATATCATGTTATGTCATCATTCTGCCCCAAATCTTGGAGTGATTTTTCAGTGCTATTGCAGTTAAAGCTAGTAAAGTCCTACGATGCCTGTTAAGGCTGTGTGGTCTGTCTCCACCATTCTCCCTCCTTTACCACTTCACTTTAGTCTCTATCAACCCCCTGCATGGCTCTGCTCTAGCCATGCTTACTGCTTCACAGATGATGCTCAAATTAATATACTCACTTCAGAGTCTTTGTATTCTTAAAAGCCTGGAGCTCTTCTCCCAAGAGTCACAAGATTTGGCCTATACTCTGCTTGGGTTGCCGTAACAATATACTACTGGCCGGGTGTTTTCAATGAACAGAAATTCATTTCTCACAGTTATGGAGGCTGCAAAGTCCAGGGTAAAGGATAGGGTAGGTATAGATTCTGTTGAAAGATTCTTTTGTAGACTGCAGACAATCACCCTCTCACTGTCCTTATACAACCTTCCCTTCATATATGCTCACAGAGAGAGGTTTTTCTTTATATCTTTTCTTACAAGGCCAACAATTCTATAGGGTTAGGATGTAATCCTTATGACCTCATTTGATCTTAGTTACCTCTAGTATCTCTGTCTCCAAATACAATTATACTGAAAGTTAGGGTTTCAACATAAGAATTCTACAGGGAGGATCACAATTCAATCCATGGCATGAAACACACACACACACACACACACACATACACACACACACATTTTTGTTTTTGTTCATTAACCATCTTCACTTAATCTTCCCCTTCAAGAAGAGAACTTCATTCACTGTTATCACAAGCATTTAAACAAACTTTCTGAAATGTTAAATACTATACATATTAGCAGTGGTTTTGTTTTTGTTTTATGTGTTTCAGTGTCATACTTAGTGACACTTACATACTTATAAACTTAAATGATTTATGTTCTTACTTAGGTACTTATAGGTGGTAGTGGCATGACTCAGTGCCTGGCAAATGGAAATGTTCAGTGAATATTATTATTAGAAGGTAATAAGGAAAAACAGGGAAGCTGTGAAGCATGTGAAGTGTGGCCCTGTTCGGGGAAGCGGGAAAGAAGGGTTACCTACATGGAGTAGAAAAGAGTTCTGTTAATTTGACCAACCTTTGCTATGTATGCTAGGAGAGTGTTTAGCACCATCCTTGGGTGTGGAACTTCAGTGGCAGCTGGAAGCCATTTAATAGTTTTGAGCATGAGAGTGGCATAAAGCTGTGTTTACTTCAGTTAACCAAATTCACTGTGGGGAAGTGACTGGGGAAAGATAAACTTAGAAGCAAAGAACTTCAAGGGAATTTCTCAAGTGGGTCATTTTGACCCATTGAAGTTTTAGCATTATACATCTGGCACTTTATGACTCTGTCTTTCATACAATAGTATATTTAAATGATGTATTTTTATTTAAAAACAATACATTTTGATCCTTTCTCATAAAAACCATGTAATTTCTAAACAATTTATTGAAAATATAAATTAGAAGATTTCTCCTTTTCTGTTTTATCTATGTCATCACTGTGATATAGTAGAATGATCCCTATCTTGTGAACTACCGGACATTATCTGAAGTTCACAATTCTTTGTGGCTTGTATTTCTCACTTTCTTGTACAGAATATCCATTTTCCTATTACTAAGAGAGTACTGAGTTTTGACAGACTTTGAATGGCTCCTTTGTTCAAATATTCAGACCCAGAAAACACAATAAACTGCACTTCTTTTTTAAAAAATTTTATTTAATGAGAAGAAAGAAAAACAAAACAAAACAAAACAAAACAGAATAAAGGGTAGCAACAATACAGAATTCCAAGGAAAAAAGGAAAAGAACAACAACAAAAAAACCCTAAGAGATTATTGCTTGACAAATTACATACTGACTTCTTGGAAATAGTTGTTCAAATTATAACGTTAAAACATGTAAAGTAGACATTCAAACAGTGAGTCTGTTAACAGTTCTGTTCCACAATCTGACAAAAAACACCAGAAATATGGTCATCCATCTTACCCACTCAAATATACATGCAATTATATCAAAAGGGTAAAATTAAACACAACAAAACAACACAGTGGATCACAAGAAAGCAATGTAAGGGACATAAATTCCAAAACTAGACAATTGGAGATATTCACTTTCTATCGTATTTGACTCTTGTTTTCTTCCAAATAGTTGTCCCTGTTGTCACATACAGGGAATTCACATGAAACAACATAGTATGGAACTGATCTGAGCAGGATGAGGAGGGCGTTTCAGGTCTTCAAGACCAGACAATAGGGAAGCCGAGAATGGCTGTCATAGTGTCTCTAATTCTTCTAGAAACAGCTGTCCATACCTTTATGTGTATTGAACTTAAACAAGACAAAACAAGCTAAAATCACTTTGAATGAAGAATGATAATTTTTGCTGGGTTACACATCATGACATTATGGAATCAGCACTGGGTAGTGTAGTGTCTCTTTTTCGTCAAAGTAGTTGTTCAACATGTGTTATATAGTTGGTTCTTGTAAACTTTATAAGCTCTAAACATGCATGAGTCTCTAAATGTATATCTATCCTTTCTGTATTAGAGGTAAAAACAAAACAAAGCAAGATAAAACAAAACAATTCCTAGAAAAGCATGAAGCAAAAAAGTCATATTTAACCACAATACTAGGTGATCTACAATGGTTACCATGATGTCTCAGCAGTATGTAACAACATTAATAAAAACAAAGAATTGGAGACATTATAAGACTTCAAAAGCCAGTAATAATCAAACCAGAGTGGGTATCTTAGTGAATCTTGTCATCTTCAGTGTAGTTGCCTATACTCTTAGACTTGATGCTATACATCATAACAGATTTAAATAAAATCAGTCAATATAAAGTAGCAATCTAACAACCCAGATTCAAATAAGATCAGTCATAAAAAGACAGTATAAGTTATAAAGGGCTTCAGATTAAGTTGATAGGAAATTAGGGATGATTACCATAGTATGTCCTCTTTTTTTTAAAATAATTTTATTTAAAGAGAAAAAAACAAAACAAAACAGAATAAAGGGTAGCCACAATACAGTATTCCAAGGAAAAAAGGAAAAGAACAACAACAAAAAAACCTAAGAAATTATTGCTTGACAAATTACACACTGACTTTTGGAAATAGTTGTTCGGTTTACAAAGTTAAAACATGAAAAGTAGCCATTCAAACAGTGAGACTGTTAACAGTTCTGCTCCACCATCTGCCAAAAACAGCAATATGGTCATCCATCTTATCCATGCAAATATACATGCAATTGTATCAAGAGGGTAAAATTAAACACAACAAAAGAGCAGAGTGGATCACAAGAAAGCAATGTAAGAGACAAAAATTTCAAAACTAGACAATCGGAGATATTCACTCTCTATCATACTGACTCTTGTTTTCTTCCAAATAGTTGTCCAGATTGTCACATACAGGGAATTCACATGAAACAACCTAGTGTGGAATCGATCTGAGCAGGACGAGGAGGGCATTTCAGGTCTTCAAGACCAGACATTAGGGAAGCTAAGAATGGCTGTCATAGTGTCTCTCATTCTTCTCAAAACAGCTGTCCATACCTTAATGTGTGTTGAACTTAAACAGGGCAAAGCAAGCTAAGATCACTTTGAACAAAAAGTGATAGTTTTGCTGGACTTCACATCATGATATTATGGAATCAGCACTGGGTATTGTAGTGTCTCTTTTTCTTCAAAGTAGTTGTTCATTTCAACATGTGTTATATAGTTGGTTCTCGTAAAGCTCTACACATGCATGAGTCTCTACATGTATATCTATCATTTCTGTATTAGCAGGAAAAACAAAACAAAGCAAGATAAAACAAAACAATTCCTAGAAAAGCATGAGGCAGAAAAGTCACATAAAACCACAATACAAGGAGATCTACAATGGTTACCATGGTGTCTCAGCAGTGTATAACATTAATAAAAACAAAGCATTGCAGACATTATAAGACTTCAAAAGCAAGTAATAATCAAACCAGAGTGGGTATCTTAGTGAATCTTGTCATCTTCAGTGTAGTTGCCTATACACTTAGACTTGATGCTATCCATCATAACAGATTTAAATAAAATCAGACAATACAAAGTAGCAATCTAACAAACCAGATTCAAATAAGATCAGCCATAATAAGACAGTATAAGTTATAAAGGGCTTCAGATTAAGTTGATAGGAAAATTAAGGATGATTACCATAATATGTCCTCTTATTTTTGGGACAGCTGACCATGTCCTCAAGTCTAGTGTAAGTAGACAAATTGGAACAGCACATAATCCATCCAAGCAGAGTGATGAGAATAATGTAAATTTTAAATCTTGTTACCCAATAACAATATCCTCTGCCTCCCTTTTTTAGACAATTCCTCCCCTTTCACTCCCATGGGGTGCACTGCTTGTTTTGGGTCCCACTGCCTCCCTATATAGAGCATCTCAATGGACCCTATCTCCTGATCTACTCTGCCTGTGTTTCTCTCTGTTAGTATTTTGAGGCCCTCTATACTAGAGATTATAGCCAATCTTCTCTGCCTCATT
>PVJX010019450.1:0-34827 GCA_004027295.1 Dolichotis patagonum | reverse complement strand
AGGCAGGAAGGCTTTTTCCAGCACAGTATAATAATTCATTTAAATTAGCATGATGAAACAAACTGCAGAACTATTTTTCACTGAAAATGTTACAGTGGAGTTCAGGGAAATATTAAAGACATTTCTAGAAGCACAAACAAGCTTACACATGCATTTAGTTGCCCTAAGGAAAAAGAGAAGATTGCAAATTATCTTATCACGCAGATAAGAGTGCTCTGTCCTCTTCAGCACTGGAGGTGAAAGGAATCATAGCTGGCTTATTTATAAGCACTCAATGTATGATCCCAGGACATGTCCCATAAACGTTTACCTTTTATTTGCATTATTCTTCTTTAATGCACTTATCTAAGGAAAAGATAAAATATACTCTATCATGGGTTTTAATAGAAACACAATAGATAGAAAAATATCCATAGGAACAAATATTGCTTCCAGGAACTGAATGATATTGAACCAAACTGATATAATTAAGATTAACCAAGAAATTTCTAGTACAAACATCAGGAAATTTCAAATTTCATGAAAAGAATTGCAGAAAAATCAATCTGTTCAAGATAGGTTTTGTTGGTTTTGCAAATATAGGTGTTTGTGGAGACTGCACACATATGGTCAGCTGATTTGAAGCAAACTAATGAATATAAAAGGCAAGTAAAGAGAGCCGTAAAACTAATTGGAGTCCGACATGTTTGGGGCTGTATTTAATTTTCTTGGAAGGAAAAGAGGTCATGAATGGAATGGAGTAAATGAGAACAGTAATGAATTTCACTGGAAAAAGTAAAAATCAAAATGGCCAACACTGAACGGTCGATGAATATCCTAGAGACAGGAAATGAACTTTAAACAAAATAGAAGGCAGTATTTCTATCTGTACTTGAGCATTGCTAAAATTGCCATTTAAAAGGGCAATTTAAATCACTAGGTGTTGCTTGCCATAGAATCTAGTTTTGGTCGATGCTATATTTAATTTATTAAGAGTCTTAAGAACATAAATGTTTTGCATAGGGCAATAAAACAAATATTTAAATTCACAGCAAAAATGTTACTATTTACAAAGACTTACTTCTTGTTTTGTTATATCTTGAAAAGAAAAAAATGCATTTTGTCTCTTAAAATGTCTTTATTATGGCCAGTAACTTTTAATTATAAAATTTTATCTATTTTAGGTAACTTCCTGGTTTTGTTAATGTTTTCTCTTTTTTTGCTGCTGCCAGTCAAAATTATTTGGGATTAGCATTTTCATCATATGGAGCATTTTATGCAGGGAAAACTTGATTCCAAGGTTTGTTCATACTCTTATGTACCTGATGTCTTAAGAAGTAGCACTGGCTGAATAACGCAAATTCTGAATTAGCATCCAAATGCTTCCCAAAATAAAACTAAGGCAAAGGACTGCTACTTGAAACTGTCACATCCAAGGGTATATTCTGATCCTACAAAGCTTGATTTTTAAAAATAAAAATCTGTAGTTTTGTTGAAAGTTAATAATCATTAAAATTAACAATTGTGAGGAGGTTTTTTTCTCCTCAAGGAAGCATTCATAATTATGAGTATCAGTGCCCTTGTTCCCTGCCTTTCTGTCTGATACCATGAGATTCTGAGGCAGATCTTATGATGTAGCACGATAATGCTGGGGTAACACAGAGTACAGAGGCTTGTAAAACTCAAAACAGGTCACCAACAAACCCAGTGTTGCCTACAGCTTCCAATAATTCTCTCTCTCTCTCTCTCTCTCATCTCTATCTCTATCTCTATCTCTATCTCTCTCTCTCTCTCTCTCTCTCTATCTCTACCTCTACCTCTATCTCCTCCCAAGCATTCTATTAAGTTTTATCTCATGTATCACTATTTCATGTAAATATTTAGACCACCAGCCCTTCCTGGCACTATACACCTATGTTGTGGTCTAAAACTGACTCGTCCTCCTCCACCTACTTGTGGGAAAGATTGTTTTGCCTACATTATTTTCTCAGTCACACATATTCTGCATTTTTTTGGCATTGCCACTTGGCTCTGCAAAGAAGTGTTAGCTACCAGGGCTTTCTTCTCCCTTCTGTTAAGTAATGGAATGAGTTGGAGTATACTATATTTTGTCTTGGCCAGGCATGCAAGGGGATGCGGGGGGACAGATAGGAATCCCATAGGTTCTTTGCCTGTACTCTTGGTGCTCTCAGCCCTGCTTCTGGGGGTTAACTATGAAGTTGAAATACACTGTCACATCCATTAAACAGTGGCCCTGTGGGATTTGTTACAAGGGCATATATCCAAACCTCTCCATTGGAACTTCAGGGTGGCAATCCAATTGCTCAGGGAACTAAGGGACTTGCCTTGAAAATGTATTTGACTTGCAAACACATTTATTTTGATTGCATGTTTACTGGGGGAGAGGGTTTATTGGGAAGGTTTACAAACCCACAGATGTGCCCTCACCAGCACCACTGCACAATAGACTTCTTGCCTCAAATTTTGCCATCACAAAAACCTACTTACATCAAAAAACATATATATATATATATATATATATATATATATATATATATATATTCCCTTTGGCCCTTTGTTAAGTACATGAATGGCAAACAGAAAAAACATCTCAAAAATCAGCAGGGTAGCACTCACTGGAATGTAATTTTACAAAACCTGGCCATCTTTCAACAAGAGTGGGTGGATTTTTTAGCACTACAAATGTTTGTGTATTATAAATTATTTACCATGGTGACAAAGCTGGGAGAAACATCCCATTAGCCACAGACGGCTACAGCCTGTTCTGATTATCCACATCCAAAAAGGAGTCTGGCTACAGCTTTGTGTTATTTTCAGTGTTTATAAGTGCTCCAGTTTTCATCATGCTAACCTGCACCTTAGCACACTGGGATGTGTGTTATCTTTTAATTTGAAGTTGCCTTTAAGCATGTCCTTATGGATTGTTCATATAATCCATGTGTAGATCCTGTATGTGTTCACGTTATGTTAAAAGTATATATGTTTATGGTGTTAAAAATCATAAGCTTTGAATGAATGAAAGTCTTTTTGAAAAGTATCCTGGAACACTTATTAAAAATACAAATGGCCATGTAGAGAAAATGTGAAAGAGAAGCAATGAAGTGTCTGCCCTAATTTATTTGCAGGGATTTCTGACTATTGATTTCAGTTTTAAAAGTTACAGCCTCTATTTTTAAAACTGACTTTTACCTCAAGTGCAAGGGGACAAAAGTGAATTATAAATAGCCAACAGAAACTATGCCACTGCATGTAGAGAATCTGCATTTTTCTTCTTCTTAACATTTCCCTGCTAAAGAAAACACGGGGAAAAATTTTAATGACTCCTTTTACCTTTATTTTTCAGAGAATGTTTATAAGCAAATGATGTTTTATGTAGTGGAATGAATAGTCACACAGTAAAACACAGTATCAGACAGAGAATTGCTTTGAAGTTACTCATGACTGGGAAGTTGGTCAGAATAAGGGAAAAAGAGGAAAAAAGCTTTAAGGTCATATAGAGGTGAAAGAAAATAGGTCACAGAAAATTAATCCTTATCATCTGAGCAGCATTGCTATTAAACTGCACCATAGTAGAAGCTGGAACTGTCTGAAAATGTAATGAAAAGAGCACTGCACAATTTATTCTGTCACTGCAACATCCTAAACTTTTCTTTCTTTAGTTTTCTTAGTGATTTTTAGTGGAGCTGACATGATATTATCCCATAAACGAGGAAGAATTCTAAGTCACTTGTTTATCATGTGGTCTTCCAGGCAGATAATATAGCAGATCATTTCACTAAACAGGACTGAGGAGAGAAACATTTTAATGAGGAAGTAAAATATCGGTTTTAGGTATTTTGAGCAAACAAAGTTTTGCTGACTCCTTCCAAAATTGTGCTCTTTTGGTTCATTTTGAAAACTATTAGGTCAAGTGCACATAGTATAAATCAAATAATTTTTGAGTCAGTTTCACTATGCAGTTCAGGATGGCCTTGAACTAAGCCTCAAACTTGAAGTGATTGTCCCACCTCAGCCTCCTGAGCTCTGGGATTGCAGGCATGTGCCACCACACCCAGCATAAATTGAATAATTTTAATAAAATATTGAATAAAGTTTTTATATACCTTAAATACACTTACGGTCTAAAGAAGACCTACCAACACATTACTGTGGTGGATTAACTATGGTCAACTTGTAACACTCTGCTGCAATGAGTCAGTATGGTTCTGGGTGTGGAAGGCCCACCTGAGGATTGTTGCCAACAGCATAGAAGGAGAACTGCAGGGGAGGATGGAGTGCTGTTGATCCCCCTGGAGAAGTGTGTCATGCTGGCTTTTCTAATACAAATTCAGCTGTTCTCATTTTTGGAGGAGCTCGGGTTCTCCCTGTTGGTGAGGATAACTGTGGTCTCTTCAAGGGAAGCTCTGATCTTTAGTTTGAGTGTCACTTCCTGGTTCCAGGGCAGATCCCTCAGCCTGCTGACACTGATCCTTCACCCTGCTGGTGCAGACTTTCTAGCCTCCAGCACTGACCTTTGGTCTTCCCGGTGCACATTTTTCATACAGACTTACATGGAGGATATTGCCATGGGCTCTAGGTCTTCAGCTGGACTTGTAGAGGATATTGCTGTGGGATCCAGGCCTTTAGCTACAGTGTGGAAAGATCTCTTGCACTCTTCTGGATTTGTCTTTTTGGGTAAATATTATAAAAGAACTCTAAAAATTATGTGTCCTATATTAAATCTATTCTCTTGGAAACCCAGACTACAATTACACAAAATGTTTTGAGAAGAGAAGGGTTTTTGTTTGTTTTTGTTTTTGAGACAAAGCCTTATTACATATTGCAGCCTGGCCAAACTCACTGTGTACTTCCGGCTGGCCTCAAATTAATGGCTAGCCTCCTGCCACAGCCTCTGGAGTGTTGGCACTGCAGGTGTGTGCCATGATGACCAGTTTACACTATACAATTTTTAAACAGGCAAAGCAATGAACATTTTTATAAGAACAAGATACAAAGTCTTATTTCCAGAATTCTGAATGGGTTTGTATTAAATATTTTTAATAATCTGAATGTTGAGATTAGTCTGCTTTGAGGACCAATTCTAATACCAATTGTATTTGTTCCTGCCAATCAACTAGTTGGTAAGATTTGTAAAGATGCACTGAAGACTTCTACACCTTTCACGGCCCAAGTTTGTAACAACGTTGATCAACTTCAACAGCCAACAGAAAACTTGGTGTGAGTATCTGAGGTATGTTTTTGTTGAATAGTCTGTGATTGCCACTTATTTCTAGCCTGCTCTGCTGAAGAGGTCACATTTGGCATTTTCCAAAAAGATAATCTGGATCATTGCTTTCCATTCCTGAGCTGAGATGTTCACCAGGGCTTTCTCTATTATATTCTGCTCATGACTAAATAAAACTAGACAGACAATAAAAGGCTAAATTCCTGACACATCTCTCATAATGGCAAATTTTCATATGTGAAGAATGCCTCATGCATATTTGTGTTTCAATGGAGGTCTACACATCTGTTACTTATTTGAAGCAGCAGCGTTCACATATGCAAAAGTCTTGTAGATAAATCACTGCATTTCAATCTGAAATTACATATCAAGGATTCCATTCTTTAGAAGAAAATTCTTTCTACAGTTATCACAAAAGAATCATGTGAGTTCCCTCACAAAGGAGCTAGGTATCACACTGTGTGCATAAATGCATGATGAGTTACTGTAGTCATTGGTATAGTAATAGTGTGCATGATTTCTATATCTGAGGGCATCAATGCAGAAGAGCATTCACTGAGGGTATAGAGGTCTCTTATTTGCCATACAACTGAGACTCAGGACTCATATAGACTCTGATTTGGAAAATGAATTGAGTACCCTCCTCATCCCATAACTTCTCTCCCAAGGCTCTAAGAGCATGAATGGGAAAACTTAGAACTCCCTCTATGACTGTACTCACCACACACCTGCTTCTTTGCCCCTCCCTACCCTTTGATAAGTAGGACACTATATGTGCACCGCCAAAGGACAACTTTTCAATTTAAGGGAAAAATTTTAAACTCCAGAGGAAGCAGAGGAAGGCTGCTTCAATTTAAGGGAAAAAATTTAAACTCCATGGGAAGAGGAACAAATTATCAGACTGGTAAGACTGGATTAGAAGACCATACTCCCAACTAGAGATCCACCCTTTTTGACTCTGTCTAGGCCTGGCTGGCCACATATAACCCACATTCTACTTTTTGTTTTCTTCAGCTTTGTGTGAACAAACTAGAACAGCTACCGTGCCCACTATCCAACAGGGTTAATTCAAGAAGAAGCAAAGCCCTTAGATCAAAGCCACATTGTCTAACCCATTACTGGCAAGAAAGTCTATTTTCTTTTTTTTATTATTTAATCTGTCCTCTTCTATCTACTTCTCAAGCATTTTATAATTCAGAGGGAAGAGGTGAGTTATTTGGGGCCTTGCAAACATCATTTCTCTTTAAGCAGTTACCTTATTGAATTTTAATAGCCGTGTGCCTTCTAACTAGACTATAGGCAACTCAAGAGCAAAATCTATTTCTTTTTACTTTTATAAGTCCCAAACTAATATGTAACACAATACTCAGTGCTGTGTGTATCCATCAATTAATCATGACACTAACACTTACTGCAATGATAACCTGATTTTAATTTTTTTATACTCTGATTTTAAAAGACTTCACTCAAGCAATTATATGAATGGCACTAATAGGCATAAAATCATCATCTGGCAGAAAGTGTCACATTGTTTGAATAATTTTATCTAGTGGAATATTAGAGGTACTGAAATATGAGGGTTAACCTCTGTGTTTATCACTTTGGATTGCTATAGCAAAATCGTATGGGTTGACTAGTTTGTAAATAATAGAAATTTATTTTTCACAATTCTAGAGGCTGGAAGTTCTGCATCATGGTACCAGCATGAGGAGGACTCTCTTTTAGCTTTCAAACTGCTGATTTCTTGTTGAATGCTCACATGGCAGAAAGTACACTACCTGAGGTCTATTCTCTAAGGGCATTAATCCTTCTCAGGAAAGCTCCACCCTCATTACCTAATTTCCTCGCAAAGGTTCCATCTCTTAATCTCATCACATTGGAGGTTATGAATATTGGGAAGATACAAACATTCAGTCCATAGTAGCCTCCCTTCTATGGCCTCTATACCTAGTTCTCTCCCACATATACACACTAATCTAATTTATAGAATGCCTCATTCTTCCACTACCATGGTGGAGATTTGTATGGCATCAAGTACACAAATATCTCATACACCAGAATATTCCAGCGGTTTCCTGTGGCCTTCAGAGAAATGACAATTAAAACAACACTGAGATTCCATTTTACTCCAAAAAGAATGGCTATCACCAAGAAATCAAATAATACAAATGATGGACATGGTGTAGGAAAAAGGAACACTTTACACTGTGCGTAGGAATGTAAACTAGTACAACTTATATAGAAATCAGTATGAAGATACAACAAAAACTGACAGAAATTCCATTTCACCTAGATATTCCTCTTTAGCTATCTTCTTGAAAGAGTTAAAGATATCTTTATCATGATACATTCATACCCACAATCACAGCAGCACAGTTCATAATAACTGTATCTTAGAAGCAGCCTATATGTCCATCAATAGATAACTGAATAAGAAAAGTGTTGTATTTGCATACAAACAATAGTACTCTGCCATAAAGAATGATAAATGGGTCATTAGTGGGAAAATGGATGTACCTTGAGATCAAAATTTTAGGTGAAATAAATCAGATGAACAAACTTAAATGTCACATGGTTTTTCTTACATGAGAAACTCAAAATATAAATAAAGAGCAAAAGATAGATAATAGAAAACTTTCAAATGAGAAGGTGATTATGAGATAAAGGGAAGACAAATAAAGGAGAGGGGAAAAGAGATGAAAAGTAATTAAGTTATGATACATACATGTGCCAATAGCAGCAGAGGTCAACACTGAGTCACTGATACGGCATCATTCCACTGGGTGACGAATCTGCAGCCTGGTGGTAGGTTAATTATATTGGGCCACTTCCATCATGGAAATGACAGCACTTTGTCCTCACTGGCATAGACACATGTTCTGGTTACGGATTTGCCTTTGCTGCATGTAAGTCTTTTGCCAAAACTACCATCTGTGGACTCACAGAATGCCTTATCTACCATCATGGAATCCACGTAGTATTGTCTCTGACCAAGGGACACATTTTGCAGCCAAAGAAGTGAGGCAATAGGCTCATACTCAAGGAATTCACTGGTCATACCATGTTCCTTGTCAACCAGAGACAGCTGGATAGATAGAAAGGTGGAACAGTCTTCTGAAGATAGAGTTAAGGCACCAGCTAGGTGGCAACAGCTTGTAGGGCTGGGCTAAGGTACTTCAAAAGGCCATATATCCTTTGAGTCAGCTTCCACTATATGGTACTGTGTCTCCCATAGCCAGGATTCATGAGTCCAGGAATGAAGGGGTGGAAGAAGGAATAATACCACTCACTATTACCCTTAGTGATCCATTAGCAAAACTTTGCTTTCTGTGACCTTATGTTCTGCTGGTTTAGAAGTTTTGGTTCCAGAGAGGGGAATGCTTATATCAGGAAGCACAAAAATGATGCCATAGTTCTGGAAGCTAAGACTTTCTTTCTCCTGGTCATTCTGGTCTTCTCATGCTTCTGAGGAAACAAGGGAGTCATAGTGTTTTCAGGGATGACTAACCCAGACTGTCAAGAGGAAACTGGACTGCTATTCCATAATGGAGGAAAGGAAGAATACGCGAGGAGTACAAGAGGTCCTTTGAGGCACCTGTTAGTATTACCATGCCTTGTTTAATTAAAGTTAAAAGGGAATGACAACAACTTAATATAGGCAGAATGACAAATGGCTGAGCTTTTAGGAATAAAGGTACAGGTCACTCCACCAGGGAAAGAACCAAGATGCTCGCTGAAGTCCAAGAGAATACAGAATGGGTAGTGGAAGAAGATAGTTCTAAATACCAGCAACAGAAAAGAAGATTTAATTGTTCTATGTCTCCTCTAATATAGTTCTAATGTAATGCAATGTTGATAGACTTAACATTGGTTCTTAGGGATTATTAAGCTGTGTTATACTGTTCAAGCTGTAGAATGATAAGAATGAACATCACCCAAGGAAAACCCACATTCTATTCTGGTGAGGGAATTAGGGTGTTTCTGTTTGTATTCAGGACAGTTATAACATGTTAGGTGTAATTATAAGCATGCCTTTGTATCTGGAGACTGATTTAAAGACATGTGTCCGGTTGCCAAGTTAACAAGGGGTGGATTGTTATGGTTGATATACTATGTCAACTTGAGAAGTCTAGAAGCTCAATTAAGTGGTGCAGCAGTTCTATATCTTGGGGTGTAGAGGATAAGTTGTTACTGTTCTAGAATTGTTCACTGCATCAGTTTGAGAAGGTCAGAAGTTTATCTAATTGATTTAGCAGGGAACCAGGGTCCTTAGTTTGTAACATCCTCAGCTTGTGCAAGAGGAAGGCACATAGATGGTGCGAGTGCTACACCCACCCCAGGGGAGCAGCCTGCACACAATAAAAGGCAAATGAGGAAGGACTGATTGCTGGTTCTTTGGAGGAGCTCCAGTTTTCACCTTCATCTTAGATGTTGTCTCCTGGCTTCTGGCACAGACTATTTGACTTCTGCCTGGGACTCTTTAGCCGTCATCATAGACTCTTCAGCCTTAGTCATAGACTCTTCAGCCTTCCATCATGGATTCTTCAGTGTTCCATCATAGACCCGTTAGCTTCCTGATAGGAGCTTGAACAGGACATTGCAGTAAGCTCCGGCCCTTGGACTGGACCCTTTAACCTCCAGCATGCAGATACCCTCTACACGTTTCCTTGTCTGACTTTGTGGCTGACCATTATAGTAGTTTCTTACACATTTGTGTATCTTGTGTTATATATGTTTCTCTAGTAAAACCTGACTTGCCTTCAGACCATAATTTTAAATAAAACAAATCAGATAAACAAACTTAAATGTCACATCATTTCTCTTATATAAGAAACTCAAAATATAAATAAAGAACAAAAGAAAAGATAAATGATAGAAAACTTTCAAATGAGGTGGGGATTATGAGATGGAAGGAAAGAGAATGGAGGAGAGGGGAAAATAGATAAAAAACAATTAAGTTGTGGTATGTACATGTACCAACTCCCCATGAAGAAAGTAATCATTATGAATGGCAAGCATAAACTAATGAATAGATAAAAACTGAAAAAAAGAAAAATCTTGACACAAAATTTGAGTCATACTAAATACTTTTCCCATAAGTATGTATGATGTATGTATGTAAGTATGTATGTATGATGTAGTTCAAATAGGTTTCTGTTCTAGGTAGTAAGCATTGTATAGTCATAAACTAACGAGAAACAATTTTAGAGTTGCTCTAAAACAAACAGCACAATGGCCCACATGAAAGGCATCAAAACAGGCATAAAATCCTGAACAACTGTGAGCAAATGCCTCCCCTTTTCACTTCGGTTATACTCAAATGAATCTCTATCTTCCATTTTGTAGTTGCTATTGTATTTTGGGTTGACATAGTTTCTTATAACAATGGGCATGGTCAATTGCTTTATCACTATGCATAACTATGATGTTCATATTCTTTCAGAGGATTATTTTTAATGGTCAACTGTTCTTTTCTTACTAAAAGAAACTACTAAATAAACCTTAAAACTCATCAACAATACCATTGCTCTACTTGCTCCTATGTATTCCAAACAATTTACTTGATTAAATCCACTAGTCTCCTAATCTACTAAACAAAATCAATTCAATCCTTATAACTTGTCTCTTTATTTATTAGAAACAAAGATGAATTGAGTTATACAACTTCTGGGTAGAAGACTAGATTGAGAAAGTAGAGGAATTTATCAACATTGAAACAAAACAAAGTTTAGGAAAAGGTAAGAAAAAGAATTTGAGAAGTGAGGAAGAAGTACTAGCATTTAAGCCTTCAGAGGCAGAAGGTTGGGAAATAAGGCAGAGGCAGATTTGGTGACAAGAGACAGAGAATTCTGGGAGTGTGACCTTTTGTTATTGGGATGGGGGTGGGGTAGGCTGATGCTGATGTTCCAAATAGAATAACCTGCAGATGGTTTCATAGCTGCATCAGCAAATTTCCCTCTCAGGCCACCTCCATGTTGATGCAGGATAGAATTTCAACTGAAGGAAAATATAAAACCCAACTCTTCTGATTTCCAAAACAAGGTGTCCCTTTTTCTGCCTGATAGTTAAAGCATTTGCATCAGATTCAATGTAAAACACATCCCCATTCTAGACACTTTCCAGGGAGCTTACCCTGACCCATTGTGTGCAATTTTATTGTATTTTATCTCAAGGTCACTAAGGAGTAAGTAGAGTATAAATTATAAATAACACAAATTTACAGCACAAACCTCCCTAAGTAAATATGCCATGTACTTTGTCTGTTCTACTGAAGGAGGCAATAAATTGTAAATTTTGTGAAGATTTTCATCCATACTGTTAACTTACAATGTAACAGTGCTGACCTGAAAAAGCTAGCTCTGGTTATCTGGAAAATATGTCTCTTTGTGGAATAGTTCACTCCCCAGCAAGGTCAGCTAAATGCCATGTCACGACCAGAAGCAATGATGCATCGCATCAGAGAGAGCTGAACCCACACAAACACACTGCATCATGCTTCTGCTGGCATTCCAGAAGGGCTCCTGCTCTGCTTTTTACCCTAGTGTTTCAAGAACAGAGTCAAATATCCAGAGCCTCCCCGACAACTGAATTGACAACATTGTGATTTGTAAATTTCCCTTAGAAATAACACATGGATACATGGCAAGGGAAAAGAAGCAATAATGTGAAAAACCTAGGCTCACTATGACATTATCATTTTATATGAATGTGCTTACATTTTAAAATAGAGAGTAATGAATCATTAGAGGAAAGACACTGTGTCTTTGTATTACAGTGCCACTGAGCTTAATGCTGAATGTCTTTTCATTAGCCATGGAAAAGAAGGGAGAAGGCAGGGCTGCTCTTCACTGACATCCCAGCCATTAGTCAGGAGTATAGACACAGCATGCAAATATTTAATCAGTCCCTGAAAACTGTCAGCAAGAGGCAGTTAGAGGCAGCATTCTTCATTTATTACTGGCATTGCTATAATAGCATTCTAAAAAGATACAGGGTCACACTAATCCCCTGTCCTTCAGCCAGACGACTGAGAATTCTCACTCAGTCTGCAAAATGTGCCCACCAAAATCAATACGCAAGATCACTTCATTTGAGGAAATATGAAAAAGGACAATGATGAGTACAAAATCTTGAAACAAAGTTACTACTATGATCCAGGGAGGGCATAACAGTTGACGAAAAGTGAGGTCATTTCCAGGGAAAACAATTTTTCAACCTATGATATTTAAATTATAACTCAAAGAAAGATATTATATCTGAATTACAGTAAAATTAGCATTGGAAACATTTTGCAAGATTAGCAGGATTTTGTCAGTGCTACACAAGCCCTGAATAGAGGTGGCCTGTGTACAATATAGCAGAGGAAAAGATGCTTGCTTTGCTCCCTTTTGCTTGGGCTGCATTTGCAGGCTGCTGTCTTGAAGTGTTGCCCCAGTGCCACGCCACCCTGCCTTGAAGTCAGCTGATTGTAGACTGAAACCTCCACAAATAGTGAGCTAAATAAATCTTACCTTCCTTCATTTTGGGGTCAGGTACTTTTTCCTAGCAATGAGAGAAAAGTAACTAAAACAGGATTTGGTACCAGAGGAATGGGGTTGCTGTTATGATACCTGACCATGTGATTCAAAAGCCTTTGGGAATGGCTTGCGGGAAGAGTTTGGAAAGAATCAGAGATATTGCCTGAAAGAGTAGCACTGGAACACCTTAGGCTTCTCTGTGTGGGAAATTCTGGTCAGAGCTCGGAAGACCTGAAGGCTGATGGAAATCCTGCAGGTAAAGACCAGGTTTGGGAGGTTTCTGCTGGGAAGGTCTGCACTGGTTATAAGAAGGAAAGGTTTATTTATTTCTTTTGTTTCCTCCAGCTGATATGTGTTATGGCTTGGCAAAAAGTTTGTCTACATTTTGCTGGTGTCCAGAGACTTTGCCTGTGATTAAGATTAAGGGTGGTGAACTAATTAGTCTGGCAGAAGAAATTTCAAGGCAGTCTAATGTTGAGGTACTGGCATGGCTATTGTTGGGGGTTTTACTGAGATTTATGTTGAGAATCAAGAGCAAAGATTCCAGTAGAGTGATTTGAAACACTGTGAGTTTGGTCAGGAGAAAAGCTCTAATAAAGCTGTGTGCTGCAAAGATAGAGCTGAGGAAATCTCGATTGTTGAAAAGGAACAGAATAGAAGAGATGGCCTGAAGCCATCGCTAAAAGCAGCAAGTCTTAAACCACTGCAGCCTCAAACTTACAAAAGTGAAAGACTTTGCTTTAAGGCAAAAGTTGCAGAGTACTACGCTCCAGAATGGTGGTGGCAAAAGAAATTTGTTCCTCAGAATTGGATGCAGAGTGCCCAGTGATCCAGGCACTGGATCCCTACAGCCAAGAGAGAGGAAAACCTGGCTACTGCTCCAACTAGCAGCAGACCTCAGCATCATCCACGTGGTGGTGGTTTTAGAATGTAAGAGTTCAGAGGTTAAAAAGGCTTCCACCTTGATTTCAGAAGTCCTGGGAAGACAGGTAGTGTGTCCTTGAGAGGGTAGTGTGTAGAGGGTAGAGGGAAGCTGTGAGTGTGGAGCCAAAGATGCAGTGGAGACCTCCCTTTTGCTCAGGCTGCTTTTGCTGGCTGCTGCCTTGAAGTGTTGCCCTGGTGCCATGTCACCCTGCTTTGGAATCAGTTGTTATGGACTGAAATCTCCATAAACTAACTCTAAGCTAAATAAACCTTGACTTCCTTCATTTAGGATGCCAGGTATTTTGTCCCAGCAATGAGAGAAAAGTAACCATGATAGAATTCATTGCCTTATTAACTACATAAGGAAAGTGTTCACGTTGATGAGTCCTAACAGGAGGCAGGGACCAATCATCCAAGAAAAAGTAAAGTTGCGTGTCACTATAGCCAGTGGCCATCAGATCAGCCAGTGGTTCACCAAACTGACTGCCTGAGAATAGCTCCCCCCAAAATTAAGGACTCTGAGTAACTAATTGGGAAGCCAGCACCCTGTATTAGTTCACAGCAGAAAAAAATGTGCTCCCCATCCAGAGTAGACTCCTGGAGCAAGCTCCAGAAAGGGTGAGCACTGACTCACAGAGGGCTTGTGCTGTGCCTCTGGTTGTGATTGCCCCTTTTCTGATGTTAATGTAACATGGCTCACTAATATCACCCTCTCGATATTTTTTCCGGGACACTTTCTTCAGGCAACTGTGGAAACCAGACGGTACTCCCAGTGGATACAGAGGCTCAGATCCCTTGTCTCAGGGCCCCTGCTTGTCATAGCCCTCTATGGGCGTGGCCAAGGACTCTGAATAACCCATGTAAGATGAAGAATGGCAGGAGAAGTCAGGAGTGTGCAAAGTAGAGTTTTGCAATCCAGAGAGTCCTATTGATCATGAAGTCACAAAATTGGAGAAGTCACTGAAGAATAAGGTATCACTTAATAGCCACTCTCAGCACAATTACAAATAATGCTGCTTTATTATAAAATATCTCAACTGGGTTCTGTATTCCTGTGTGTCCTAAAATGTTGTCATTTACAGAAATGGTCTCCTGACTGAAAAATATATGCAAAAAAACAAAAAAAAGTTAATATGTAGAAACACAATATAGATAAATAAAATAGTTTCTGTTCATTAAAGAATCAATTCTGATAATCTGGAAATAAAATTTAAAGTGTTCAAGAAATATTGACTCACTAAAAAGGGCTATATTGGGCCCTTCATCTTTATGCAGGCAGTGGTTCTAGTGATAGAAGAGAGAGAGAGAGAGAATTTAAAGTTGTTAAATATCTCTTATCAGGCTTTTAGTGATTCTAAACAAAGATATTATACCATGTAGTACTATTTCAACTTGTAGTATGTTGAAGTTAGAGTGTGAAGGCAAAGGAATTAACACAGGACAGATAATTTATAGGATTAATTTATAATATTCACTCAAAACTGTCAAATGCAAAAAGAGTGCAGGAAATCTGTCCACGCACTAGAGACCCAAAGAATCCAGTTGAGAACCTGGATCCTATAGCAATGTCCTCCATGAGTTCAGCTGGTGGCCTCGAGTCCATGATAATGTCTCATGTAAGTCTGTGTCAAGGCTCTGCACCGGGAAAGCCAGAACGGTGGAAGCCAGAAAGTCTACGCCAGAGGGTTGAAGGATCAGTGCTAGCAGGCTTAGGGATCTGCACTAGAGCCAGGAAGTCATGCTTAAAGTGAAGACCAGAGCTTTCCCAAAAAGTACCACAGCCATCCTTAGCAACGAGGTCCCAAGCTCCTCCAATGACGAGAACAGCTGCATTCTTACCATGAAAGCCAGCATGACAAGCTCCTACAGGAGACTGAATGGCATATTATTTTCCCCTCTGGAGCCACAAAGCAATGATCAAAATAAGGACCAGAGCTCCTCCAAAGTGAACCGCAGCCATTCTCAGTGACAAGATCTTGGGCTCCTCTGATGAGAGCAGCTGAGTTCATATTAGGAAAGCCAGCATGCAGTGGCATAGTGCCTGCTTGGCAAATGTGAGGTCGTGAGTTCAATCCCCAGTACCAAAAAAAAAAAATTTAAAAAAAGAAAGAAAGAAAAGAAAAAAAGGTTGGGGATTTAGCTCAGTGGCATAAGTGCCTGCCTGGCAAGCACGAGGTCATGAGTTTGATCTCTGGTATCAGGAAAAAAAAAAAAAAAGGAAAGCCAGCATGACAAGCTCCTCTCAGAGAACTAATAGCACCATCTCTTCCTGTCCAGTTCTCTTTTTTTATGCAGTTGGCAACAATCTTCAGGTGGGCCTTCCACCCACAGCTGCTCAGTTCAACTGGGTGTTACAAGTTGACCACTGGTTGTCAATCCACCACGTAGTGATTTGTTTAAAAGCTTTCAAAAGCAATAATATAGATTCACTTGAAAAATATAAGCAAAGTCATGATCAGAGAAATGAGTGGAAAATTAAATTTCTGAATCACTATCTGAATTTTTGTTCCATTGCAGAAAGAACAGAACTCTGATCTCTATGGGATAAAACATGTATCACAAAAACAAAACTCAGTAGGAAAATGCAGGTACCCTGAGAAACTCAGTTTTGTTTTATATTTTGCTGTTTAAGGGAGCAGCAGCAAGTTTAGCAGTGTTTTGTGTTAGAAAATTGTAGCAAGGGAGAGAGACCTCACGAGCTTTTAAGTCTTTAGAGAAAACAGCTCGCTGTGCTCTTGAGAGTGAGCTCGGCTAATTGTCCCACCAGATCAAAGTGGGATTGAGAGGAAACAGTGGATATGTTTAGAGCCCAGAAGCAAAGTATGGATGCTGCTCCTTGAAGCAGAGAGGTGGGATGACAAAAGACTGGCTGCTTCTGGGTCTTGTGGGCATCTCTTTAGCATCAACTGATCATCCCACAAATCACACACCGCATGGGAACCACTTCATAAAACTCATTTTATTTCCTCTTTTTTGTCTGTTGTTGAAAAATTCATAAAACCTTGTGAACTGTAACATGAGAGGGCCTAAAATGATGGTGATTTTTTTCCTCTTCATTTAAGAGGTATGCGTGAACCTGAAAAGGTCAATGTGAGGGTGGAAGCATACGATAAGGGCATTTGTTTCCTTGTAATGGCTCCAGCCTAAGTTGCCTTTCATTCACTTAGGCCTATATGACAAGTTCATTCTGGAAATCTCAGTTTGCCTGTGTGCAGATGTAATCAGACCTGCTCTGGACACTCTTAATTGCAAACACATTTCTCTCCCTCCACAACCATTCCTAAGCAGGCAGTGGTCAGAGCTTTGCCATGGTTTACTGGCATCTTACTCCTGTTCTATTTCCAAAATTGTATTTTTTTCTATGAGAAAAGATGTACGAGGGATTGTAAACAAGATAATTATATGGCAATGTGATTTCCAATGCAGACTTTCCTTGAGGATTATTGTGAATGCGTAGAGGTTTGTTTTGGTGTGATTTTTTTCCACTCTGCCTCTGAGTCAGGGAGTTAAAATGTTGTTTTGAAAGCACAAGTATATGAATCCGCTAGAAACTCCCTACAGTGTTGTTTAAGACACTTTATCAAAGACTTTTGGGAGGAGTGGGGAACGAAAGAAAGAGAAGAAAAGAGTAGGTGTACAGGTCCCTGGACACTGACAATGTATCTCTACCATCTAGAAAAAGATGGAAAAGATAGGGAAAGAAGCAAAAGTGTCCACCAACAGCTGTAAATTTAGAATATGGCAAAGCTGTCCTGTCTGAAATGACAGTGTTCTGGTTAAAGAGAGGAAAAGATCAAATATGATTCTTTGGAAGAACATATGCCTGTGTCCTTCCAGGATGCTCCACTCAATTTTCCTCAGTGGTTTATGAAGGCAGATGCCCTGCATCTAAAGATGGGATAGAGTAATGTCAAACACATGCTCATCCTTAATTTTGCAGGCATAGACTCAGCATGTTAATTTATTTTGTCACATAAAAGTGTGTGCTTTGTGGTTGTTTGAAGTAAGGGGCATATCAGGGCCTAAAGTGATGCCCACATAGGTAACCTGCCACAACTTGAGGCTGCACAACACATCAAGTATGGTATTGTTTCTGGGGACCATAAAGCTCCACAATAAAGGAGTACTGGAAGTGCACTGTTTTTCATTTCACATGTTATCATCAGTGCCTGGTACACTGCCTGACATGTATTAGGTATTCAATACACTTTGCTCAAAACATCATCGGTCTGTATCCAGAAAACTGAGCTTGTTAATGATTGAAGTACCTCTGTAAAAGAGTTGATTCATTTCTCCCAACACCCGGGAATGCAGGCTTAAAGAAAGCTCTCTCCTGCTCTTGGAAAGCTATAAGATGGGGGTGTGAGGGCTACAGGAGTTGAGTGAACAAACCACAGTGGGAGCACAGAAGGAAAATTAGGACAGCAAACATCACATTCTACAAAGTTTCAAACACCACTCCCCACACTGTCCACCCACACAGTCATTCCTTTTGTTTTTAGAGGAAATGAGGAATTGAAACATTGCAGCATAAAATAACTCCAGGTATACAAGAATATATTCTAGTTTTGAATAGTGGAGCTAACCGTTAAGCCTTGTGTGAGTATTATTAAAATATAACAAGTTCCCTTTCTGAAGAGTTCTTCCTTCAGATACTGTGGAATGTCCTTGTGCTAAAGTCAGGCAATCTTACACTGACACTCTTTAGCCACATGATTTTAAGAACTTTGCCTAGTATATGTGGTAATCCTTAGCTATGATATAGGACAATATATATCAAGTAAACACAAGTGCCATTCTCTTATTTTCCCCTGGATAAACTTTTTATGTTGAGGTTTTCGTAAATAACCTACTTAACTTGGAGAATAATGGAAGCAAATGTTGCAAAGATTCTTAGGTAGTTAACAGTTTTCATCTTAACCATTCAAGGGCTGAAAAGTAGCAATACTTTTCTCTTTCAAGAGCTTCCTCATTCAAGAACAAGAGGGAAGGGATGGAGAGAAACTCAAAAGTATCAACCTGAAATGTCAATGGTGTCCCACTATCTGCTCCAAGTAAATCAATAAATGTAATACACCACATCAACAGAGCCAAAGACAAAAATCACATGATCATCTCAATAGACAGAAAAACACTTGACAAAGTCCAACACCCATTCATGTTAAAATCCTTAAGGAAAATTGGAATAGATGATTTTTATCTATCACAATCTGATAAAAGCCATGTGTGAGAAACCAACAGCCAAAAACTGAAAACTTTGAGTCTAAAACCAGGAATAAGCCAAGGACGTCCACTATCACAACTCCTATTCAATGTAGTTCTGGAAACTTTAGTTAGAGCAATTAGATAAGGGGGGGGGGGAACAAGAAATAAAGAGGTTAATTATCGTTATTTGCAGATGCCATGATATTCTCTATAGAAGTCTCCAAAAACTCCACCAAAAGACTTCTAGATTTAATAAACAAACTCATTCACATGGCTTGATGCAAAGTTGACACTCAAAAATCAGTAGCATTGCTGTATGTAGATAACAAACTCAGTGAGAAAGAAATTAAGGAAACAAGCCCTTTGACAATGATTTTTTGAAAAAAAAAATTAAATAGTTAAGAGTCAGTCTAACAAGGAAGTAAAAAATCTCTACACTAAACCTATAGTACTCGAAAGAAGGAGACTGAAGAGGGTATCAGAAAATGAAAAGTTATTCCTTGATCTTGGGTAAGAAGAACCAACATAGTAGAAATGACTATGTTGCCAAAATTGTTATACAGATTTAATGCAATCCCAATAAAAATACTATTAGCATAATTCACAGAACTAAAAAAGAATCTTAATACTATCAATAATCACATCAATGAGTATTAACTGGCAATGTAAATTTTTGCTACCAACAATATTTCTTATGCACTCTGCTTATAACATTAATAATACAAATTAAATCTTTTACAGATTTTAAAATTAAATATATTAATTAAGTTTATTTTTCATGACTCTATATTCATTTTCATGACTCTATATTTTTCATGACTCACTTAAAAGATTTTTTAGTAGTATGTCTAAGTTTACTCTAGGGATATTAAAAAACTTGCTGAAAAAAGTGTTCCAGAGTAATATATTTGAAGGCAATATGTGAAAGATGTTTTTCAGTTTTTCTACTATTCACATAACTAGAAGCAATAAGAAAACTCAGCGTAATGACATTTTAGCTGGTTTCCAAGATTCATTACAGCAATTCAGTTAAATTTATTTCAATTTTTCCCACAAGATTTTATTCATAACTAAGTAACAAATTCACTTCCTTGCTGGTTATGTTATTAATTATCTCAGTATATCCCCTGCCTAACAAAAGAGAGTAGGAAGAGAAATTGGTGTCTTACATAATTAGACATTGGCCAATACACTGGCTCAGTAGCTCAACTATAACCATTCTATGGTTAATTCTAAATTACCCAACTACAGATGAGGCAGTAATCACAAAGCATCTATTGTGTGCCCCAAAGATGTTTTCCCCACTGCTAGATCTCCAGCATCAGTATTTATTAACTGTAGATGTTCAGTGAATGTTTAAGAGCGAGTAACGAAATAACCACATGGACCTTACTCTTCACAAAAGCAGTCTGAATGAGTGACATTTGTGCCATTAATTCAATACCACATTGTCCATGGCAGCCTCATCATGATCTCCCGACATCCTTTCAGCCATTTTATAAAGCCCTTTTTTTAAAATTATAGAATGGAGTGAGAAAAAAATTGACGTAAAAGAAATCTGGTTTTAATGTTCTGTTCACTATTAACTATGTGACTTTAGAGAAATTACCATTTTTTTTCTCTTTAGTCTTTGTTTATCAAATGGATGCAATAGTACTAGTCATGGAGGGCACCTTGGAAAGTTAAGTGACATTATATAAAATCTTCAGCCCAGGGCTTGTCACATAGTAACCATTTAAGTAACCATCCCTCTTCTTTCTCTCCAGCTTCTTCTCCCAAATCCTAGCAGCATTCTTTTGGATCACTGACGCCCTAGCCAGCCACTCAAAGTCAGTGATTCTCCCAGCTAGGGCTGATTTCAGAATAACTGGGTTCAGCCCAGACCTACAGAATTACAATCTCCTGAGGTGTCTGGAAACTTGTAAGAGGCTCATTATCATACAAAGTAATTCTGATGGTCAGCTATGCTTAATTTACTTTGAAGTACTGGGTAACTTCCAAAGTCAGATCATAAAAGATGACATGCCCCCATCTGGCTCTCTCTGTCTTAGAGTTTGCCCTTTCAGAACCTTGAGTCTCTAGGTTAAAAAAAAATTCAGCTGCCTTGAAGCTTCTATCAGCATAGCCACAGATAGAGATTTCTTAGATCAGTGGTTCTTATATTTACATTAGCATCAGAATCAGCCCGGTGGCCTGTTAAGCCTTAGATGGCTGGACCCACCTCAGAGTTTCCTGATGACAGTGTAGATAGAGCTTAAAGTTCACAGGGGATACTGATGCTGTCACCCAGGGACCACATTTTGAGATCTCCCCTTAAGGTTTTGCTACAGGTACATCAATATCATTGGGGAGCTTTTTTTTTTTTTCCTGTGGTACCAGGGACTGAACTCACAACTTTGTGCTTGCCAGGCAGGAGCTTTGCCACTGATCTAAATCCCTGGCTCAATGGGGAACATTTTAAAAAATTCAGAACCTCACATTTCACCCCAGATTTACTTTAAAATTTGAGAAATGCAGCGCGTGTTTTAGCTAAGAACTTCACAGAGAAAACTTTTAAAAATGCAGATTCCTGGATTCCATATGCTAGAGGTTCTCATAGAGTCTAGGAATCTGCATTTTAATCTCTCATGTCATTTGGATGCATGCAGTTCCTGAACCATACCTGGAGAAACACTGCTTAAGAGACTTGTAGGAATAGTTTGTTAACTATAGAATCATTAGTAGGTTTTCTATTGAGTATGCACCATTGAACCTGGTCAGCCTTGCCAAGTGTCTGTTGGAATAACGGTCCTACCTTCCATGTGGTCACATTTCTTCTAGGTATTAGTCAGAGACTGTATGTGCTTCCCAACAAGCCAATCATGGTCTGTTAGAATATGATCAGTATGGAAATGGTTTTATTGTACAGAGGATGTCAAGTGTGGAGAAGAACACCTGAAGTTATTCCTTCTACCTATTAGTCAAGACTGTTTAGATTGTGTAAGTAACAAAGACCAACTCTCTCTAGCATATACAATAAAAAGATAAGTTCTATGGAAAGACTGAAGGAATCTTACAAAATACAAGAAAAGAAAGTACAATTGGACACCATTTCTTGAAATTCCAGAATTTGTTATTCTCTGTGTCAGACTACATTTTCCCAAACAGGCCACAACAGTATTTTAAATCTCACACACTCTTTCTGAACCCTGCCTCTTTCATACCAAGAGGTGGTATCTATGCCTTCTTCTCTTAAAACTGTGTAGGCCTTTATATCTGCCTCAACAGAGGATTATGATGGATGAATGATAGATGACTTCTGACACCAGGTTATAAAAGATGACATGGCTTCCATCAAGGCCTTTTTCTTGCAATTTGCTCTTTTAAACCCTTGTGCTTCTATATAAGAAATCCAGCTGTCCTGAAGCTTTCATGCTAGAAAGTTTATATGAAAGAGACGCCAAGGAACTCCGGCTGCTTTAGCTGTCAGCTATTTAGGGTCTTTCCAGGTCAGCAGCCAGATATGCAGAAAGGAAGTGCTCAAGATGACTCCACACCTACTACCTACCAGCAATCACATGAGAGACCCCAAGGAGAACCATCTGGCTAACCTGAGTCCTGCAAGAGATAGTAGTAATTGATTGTTGTTGCAGCAATAATAAGTGGAACATTCCCACTCTCTGTTTAGAGTTCTGTGATTTTTACCCCACTTTCTGTTTTATTTCTCTCTGTCCACAGATCAGGCTCTTGCATTTGTCCATACCCATAGATTTATATGGTTTTGACTTAATGTATACAAGGATCACCTGGAAATTTTGTTAAAATTCAGTCTGATTCAGTAGTTCTGTGTTGGGACATGAGAAACTGCATTTCTAAGTTCTCATGTGATATTGCTATCGGTCTGTACACTCCTAGATTAACATTTTCCCATTTGCTATCTGCACCTAACACTCTATCTTAAATCATTTGAAAACAAATTTCAAATCTCTTGAGAGTTTAACTCTAGATCTGTCAGCATAACTTTTCCAAAAAAAAAAAAAAAAGAGAAAGAAAGAAAAAACATCAAACAAAAAAGAGAAAATTTTCTGTATAATCATGATACTGGTACATATACCAGAAATTTTCTTTTTAAAAATATTATCTAAAATACAATCCACATTCAAGTTTCTTCATTTGTCTCATAAATATCTTTTGGAGCACTTTCTCCCCAGCCCCTTTTCCCAAAGTATAATAAAGGATCAAACTCCTTTGATACCTTACAATCTTGCACAGTTTTTCTACCTTTGGAAATGTCTTTTGTAAGAATAATATTCTTGGAGAGTTCAAGTCAGTTGTCTGATGTATAATGTCCCACAACCTGGATTTGATCACTCTCTCCTGAACTGATTCAAGTTTTACATTTCTGTCCAGAATATTTTATAGACACTGATTATATACTTCATATTGCAAATATCAGGAATTTCGTGATGCCACCTTCTCCTTTATGCTGACGTTGGGTTGAATAACTTAAGTTTCTCATGAGGAAGGGAAGGTGGATTGAAAAGGAAGGGATTGGGGGAAAAAGAAGAAGTAAAATATATTACACACAAGTACAAATTCCCTATGATGAAGGTGATCATTATATATACCTAAAATGTATCAATAAAATTAAATTATTTTAAAAGTACGGAAAATTTTTTCAAGAGAGACTCAACGTGATTTCCTCTCTCATCTTTTTGGCCAGAGCACACAACACAGTCAGTACTAAGCCACTCACTGCAAAAGGAAATGAGTGTTCTTTGATTGCCTTGAACAAATTACAATTTAATCCCGTGGGATGAGGAATAATCTCACCTCTTCAGAAATGGAGGTTTTCTCACCCACAGGAAAGTTTATTAACAAAAGCAACTATTAGCCTGGGTAAAATGGCTTTTGGGTAGAAAACCAGGGGCATTTGCCACATTTACCCAATATTGCAGAGTTAGATGCAAGGAAAAACTGCTCTGATTCCTAGTGTGGTAGCACGCTGCCTTCTTAGGAGATTAAAAATTTATTGCTTATAAAATACTTTATAGGCCTCCTATGAGAAATCCAATATTTATTTGCCCTGTAAGATAAAAACAGAAATTTATTTTTCTTATTTTTTCAGCTTTTCTTAATCCAATGATTCTTCACAGTATGATAAGGATATAGCTACTTATATCCTCTGCCAAAAAAATTCTTTTTCTCTACGTAATGGGCTAATAAGTTTCACATGGGATAAGTTCACAGACTGTAAACAGCTGACTTTAAAACATTTTCCATTCTTATTTTAAAAAGTTCTAGAGTCAGAAAACCAAAAGAAGTTATAATTCCATCAGGAGAAGATGCTAGAATTATAGGTGATTTTATAGTTTATCAAGACTATTGCTATGGCCATCCAAATCTCTTGCTTCTATAGAATTGGATTGCATATTTGCAAAATGTGGCATTGTATGAGAATTCTGGTATTTTGGAACCTTGTTCTAGCCCCAAACTAGACATAAAAAACATCAAGTTGATTCTGAATGTCAGAAAAGATTTGTTTTCATACGGAAAATCAACTGTAGTGTTTGGTAGCAGGATACAAGGGCCACAGGTTGTCCCAATCAAGTGGTACTTTTCTCCCTGCTATAGTAATTTATTTTTTGTGCCTTCAGAAGAAATAGGATAGGAAATTCTCTACATTCCATGATCAAAGATTTAAAATACATTTATTTTACAAGCTGTACAGTGCATAAAATTTTACAATTTCAATCTTAAAATCACTCCTCCTCCCATTTCCAGTGATATCTACCTACCTTCAACCCTGTCTTTTGTGGACCAAAGATATTCCCCTTCCTTTTTTAAAAATCTATATACAGAGGCACACAGTCATCTCTGCACAGTCCTAAAGTCAAGGTATCCCCACACCTCTCTGAAGCATAAGTCAATATTGTAGTAAGGGAAGCTTCGTTTCATTGGAATTCAGGGGCAGAGGGGTGGAGCAGGCTAGGCTTTGTGGTGGAGCAGAGGAGTGGAGGTATGTGGGAAAGGAAAAGCAAGGCAATGATACATTGAATCCTTACCTATTACACAATTTGCCAAACCACACTCCCACTTTTAGACCTCACTACCCTTTCTGTTTTCCACACCACTGACCTTGGCATTCACCAACCATTTCTTTCTTTGTAGCAACCTTGACTTCAGTAGAATAGCACTTGTGGTTTGTCTAACCTTGTTTTACCCTGAAACAACAAAACAAAACAAAAACACAGGAGAGAACCAAATACGACAGAGAACTCTGGGGTTATTTTTGTGTGGGACCCAAACAAAATTTCTACAAAGATTTGTCATCTCTCCTATGTAGTGAAAAAGATAGTAAATGGGCTTTCAAAATGTGGAGATAGTTCTCAAAAGTATTATTCCAGCTGTTTTATTCTTTGGCATTTACCCACATATCCTATGGGAGGTAGATATGAAAAAACAATATTTGACTATCTAGCTATAGTTACAGGCCACAGACAGCCAAGGGAACAGAAATTTAAAGATGAATGAAATATGCAACTTTGCCCTGATTCTGTCTCCCTGGATAAACTCTGCTCACCACTTAAATCTAAGTGTTCCCTAGTCCTAGATAATTGACAGGCAGTGGGAGAAGCAAAATCAAGTAGAAATTGAACACAGGCTAGAAAAGCACTTCTTTTTAAAGAAAAATTCCATTTCATTGTGGAATGATGAAAATGCCCCATTCTTTTGTTTAGATAAATTCCAATCATGTTTACACTGATTTCCCCACGGGGAGAAAAAGACCCTGCTTCTTTGAAAAGCCATTGACACAAAAAGACTTGAGTTCAATTTGGTTTCATCTTGAAGGTTTGAAGTAAAACAATTCTTTGTAAGGATTTATAAATAAGACAGTCATTAATTAAGCTTCACAATATCACTTTGAAGTTAACACTACTGAATTCATTTAACCAGTGATGAGTTTCTGGCAGAGAAATTGAACAATTAGGCTTGTTCAGTAAAGCATTTTAAAACTCAGGGAGAAAAAAACCTAGGCGTTCTCAATGCCTCATTTGCCAGTTTAAATGTTGTTAAGTTTAGAATCAGTTATTCTGCATATTATTGCACTAGGAAGAGTCTGCTGTAGCCAAGATAGAACTGTAGGTATAACCTAAGCAACATGCTCAAAGAATCAGTATTTCCCATTTGAAGTGGACCTCCAATGCTTGTCACATCTAAAAAGGATTTATCTAGGAATTCCAGGAGCACTGTCACCCCTTTCACAGAGCTGAACATCTGCCCTGACCCCTTCTATAGTGCTGAGGCAACTTCCGTCACTCAAATCAGCACTGCTATGAACATTCCTGATATTAAAGGCCTAAAAGCATCTTAAGTCTCAAAGGCTTTTCCCCAAGGTCAGCCTAGCCAACATTGATGTAGGTATACCTTTGATGTCTCTTTCTACACCACACCAGTATCCACACACATCAGTTCACGGTTGGTCTCCAACTCTAGCCATATTTTTGTTGCCACATCCTTATTCTGTCTTTTCCAGGTCTTAACTGTAGTACTTTGTATCACTACCTTCAACACTCTGCTTCCAGTCTGTCCTGCTGCTTATTGCAAAAAAGATTTTTTAATCTTCTTATGATGAAGAATATAATCAATACCTACCAATAATCCTTTGTTCCAAGTCATCTGTACCTTCAGGGTCTTCAGGGCCTTCTCTCTAGACGTGCAGCAATCCTTACTCTCATCTTTTGCTCAAGCAAGCAAGATCTCCTCTTGTGTCTAGTAACATGAGCACTTTCTGTTACTGCTCTGCCTGTGCTTCAGTGACATGTCCCTCTGATTTCTTTTCATACTTTTAGAATCATCTCATCTACTAAATTTTCACTAGCCCCATTTCTTGTCCCTGCTGTCTTTGGGCAATTACACAGGTTATTTCACCAAATGTATATCAGTATCTTCTAAGTACATAGCCCCATATGTAATAAGGAAAGTGTGTTCAGCAACACAAAAATGATACAGGTAACACCGGAGTTCAAAATTAGGAAAAATTACTTCACAAAAATATGGGCAATAAGGAATCAGGGAAGATTTCATGGAAGTATCTTTTTAGCATAGCCTTTGGACAAATACACCAGACAGAAAAAAAGGTATTTCAGATATTATAAAAAAAAACAGCAAAGGCATGAAAATGAGAAGACAAAGGAATAAAACAAGATGAAGTTCAAAGGCACTAGAATGCAGAGTATATAAACAGATGTTTGTGGAAATAAATATGGAGCAAAATGTGCAGCATTAGAAAGCTATACTACAGTGTCTAAGTTACTGTTTTGAAACCACTGAAAGCTTATTATGACAAGACAGCTGATTGGAGCTGAACCTGATGCACTGGCACAAGCAAAAAGGTTTTAAAAACTATTTAGAAAATTATTACAACCAACTCTGAAGAAACATCATTGAGAACCTGAGTTAGGGTAATGATCATGAGAATGAAAAGGAAGAAATGTTGAAAGAGAGTCCAAAAGTAGAATTAAATTGATAGCTGGCTAGACTAGAGGATAAGAAAGACTTGATACCAGAAAATGACTCCATTAAAATACACTAGCCTAAGATGCACTAAACATATAAATATTTCTTTATTCAGTCAACAAATGATGATTGAGCAGCTATTGTGTGCTCAAAGCTAAACTAGAAATCAGAGATGCAGTAGCAAAAGAAAATGCAGATGTCTGCCATGAGGGAGCTGCCTTCTGCAGGAAGAGCCAGTTACATGGACAAAGTGGTAGAGATGTTGTGGTCGATGAGGCTTTCAACTACAGAAGGAGACCAAGGAGTGAGCAATTTATGGTTGGAGAAAAACATCTGCCAACACCAGGATGCATAACAGCCAGCTGCATAGGCAAAGCTGTACCGCTGTGGAGGCGCTGCGCTCTGAGAATATGTCTCCTACTCCTGGAGGCCTGGCCCTCAGCTTCTTATGAAACAAATAAGTGAATTATATTGAGCTCTGGCCTTCACTCCTCATTGCTACAAAAAGAATTATTTGCCAATTGCACTTATATCAAGTAATGGTATCAGTTTATGTGACAGTAGTGGCAAGGAAGAAGGCTAGCAATTTGAAGAAGTCAGGAGTTCCCAGCAGAGTCATTAATCCTGACTTCCTCTCTGATTCTTTCACTGACTAGTTAGCAGAACTTTCACAAATACTTCTTTTAGCTTTAATTTTCTCATTCACAAAATGGTAACTTTAAAATATTCTTTTGTTTATATCAGATTATGTTGTGGAAGTAAAATATATAAAAGCAATTCATAAAACAAATTATAACATAGCTTTAGGATACTATTAGTCACATCTGTTTCAGTGAATATTTCTACAGAAAATAAGTGATACACTTCCATTAGATTGGAAGAGGGTTTATTTACAAAAGGATTGTTTAAAAATGCAATGGGTTACAGGAATAGTGCTATACTCCAAGGCAAATAATATGAATGAGTTGTTACATATCTGTCCCCAAAAGAATGAGAAGTATGTGTCACTGTAGGAATTGAGAAAGAAAAAAAATCCTATGATGCTTGCAAGCAACAGAGCAAAGAGGATGCCTGGGAAATAAATCCTTCACCTACTTTCCTCCTCTGAATCCCATCAGCCACCAGAAAGTCAACTGGATCAAGTCAATCAGAAAGCAGAGAAGCAATCTTAGCAGGTGTCATCTGCCTAGGTCGGCAACCGGGATCAGCAATTCAGGTAGAGAGGGTATATTGCCCAACATCAGAAGTTCTGTATTAACTTCAGTGAACACAGAACCTCCTGGGGAGATTGTTAGAAATTAAAGTCCTAGACCCTACCCCAGACATTTTTATTCTGTAAGCTTAGAGAAGACCAGCAACATACTCCTTTATGGAGAATTCCATAGAGTCTTCTGTAAGTGGTTAGTGCACTGCATCTTGAGAACACTGAAGTAGATATTTAATTTCTAGTTAGGTAAACAACTTATTTCATGGAGTTTCATTTAATATATGACGCTAAGCTGAATTACGTTTTTTTCCTTTATTAGGGTGGGGTGGGTGTTGAATCCTACCAGGAAGTTTAGACTAACCCATCAGACAAGAAGACATTTGATCCTCTTCCCAAGTGACTTGTATATCCTGCAGACTGTTTATGTGAACCAAAGGAGTTTGCATTTTTGTTAGGACTCATCATCTGGCATAGTTCAAATGCAGATCTAAGATCTTCCTTTGAAGATCTTCCAAATCAGCTTAGCAAAGAGAATTTGGCTACAATGTTACATTTTCTATGCATTTGTTGAACCAAATTGTACAAAATAGTACTCTGTAAGTTTTTCATGTTTTCAGTACCTTGTTGAACTGGAAATGACTGCCTTTTCTCCATCATTATATCCTCAGTAGCAATCCACTGGGAATGTGGTAAGTGTTCAGTGAATATCAGTGACCACCATTTTATTACTGGATAGAAGAGAAAACTCAGTTCAGTTTAAATGTCTTTGTAAAGTCTGGTACATTTAAATAAAACACACACACACACACAACACATACACACACACACACACACACACACACAAAATCTCCTTTAAAATAAGGAAGTTAAACTTCCATTTAAAATCAAAACCAACAAAAGTTCAAAGAAGTTTTTTAAAATTATACAGTTGCTGTGTTTCTCAAGTGTACTGAGTCCAGGAAAGAGAACCCCTCAAATTGCACTCTGTCACTCCTCCTAGACTCCCGCCTACTGTTTTGCACACCTGTGTAGCTGTTATTCAAAGTAACTGAATTTTTAAAGAAATAATTAACTTGCAAAGATGATGCAATAATGAAAAGCAGACTTCTCTTTCTAGGAGTATTCAGTGTTTCTGTCACACATCCCTTTTCATAGGTGTGTAACTCACAAAACCAGATCTTAGCAACTAGATTACACAGCTTTGAGTGAATTTATTTCATTCCAGCATGTACTGCCCATGCAACACCTGTTCCCTGCAGAAGGCATTAAGCATTGTGCACATACCTACACATATTTCTGTGCAGGAATTGCAGCTGTTTATAATTTTTTGGTAACTATACTCCTCATATGGAACAGAACTAAAATGGTTATGATCCATTGAAATTGGGTTGTATGCAAATGATTCTTTCTGGTAAGACCTCAAAAGTACAAAACAAAGACTAAGACAAATATTCAATATTTCCCAAAGCTTTCAGCTTGGTTTATTGTTTTCTGAATATAAATACTGTTTTCAAGGTTTCCTTCCATAGAATGAAACAACTGATCACCACCTCCTTTCTACTTTTATATCAGGGCTATAGGGACATAATATTTGCTTTTTGGACTGTTAAATGTATTCATTTAGTATCATGTGATAGTCAGTGATGGGGAGTTATTTTAATCTAAAAATACAGTAACCCAATTATGGATATATCATTATCTTAAACTATCTGTGGTTAGCTAATTGTGATTATATATAGTACTAATTGTTTTCTTATGGTTTCTGTGTTGGCATGGTTGTTTTTTGCTTCAAGAAATGGACCGTCCAACTCCAAATGGCTTAAAAACCTAACGAATTTATTTTCTTACATCACAAGAAGTCCTAAATAAGCAAGGGTCAAGAGTTGATTAACTCAGATTATCAAGTAACCAGGTTCTTTCCACATTTATACTCTAATCTGAATTTACAGAGACTGAAAAAGGACAACGTATCAGTTAGGGATCTTTGAGAAACAGAGCCAGAAGGAGATATATGTATTTTTTTTCAAGTAATTGGCTTATGTGTTGTAGGAGTTGGCAAGTCCAACTCCAGAATCCACAGAGTAAGCTGGCAGGCTGTGACTCTTGGGGAGGAGCTGATGCTGCAGTCCTGAGTCACAATTTCTTCTTCAAGGAAGACTCAACATTGCTTTTAAGGACTCCTGGGCTGATTAGAGAGAATCCACCCCCGATGACCAAAGATAACCTTCTTTACTTAGTGTCAACTGGTTGTTGATGATAACCACATCTGCAAAATGCCTTCACAGTACCATTTAGATTAGTATTTAATTGAGTAAGTGGGAACTGTAGGCTAGCCACACTGGCACATAAAATTTACCATCAAAGACAGTTTCTTCCTTGTACAACTCATTTTTAAGAGCAGAGAAATCTTTTCCAGAAGCCCCCTAGCAAACGTCTTCTCAATTTTCATTGACCTCTCTTGGAAATCAATCCCTTATAAGGAGAATGAGATCAGGCTTGGTTTAAATTAATTGGTTTTTAGTTGAGCCATGTGAAAAAACTGTATAAGTTAAAATTGATTTGGTCCGTGCCACATAAAGAAGGGGGGAGTTGTTGAGTAGGTAAAGAACATATCCGGTACATGGTGGGCACTTAATAAATATTTCAATGAATAAATAAGTCAATGAGTGATGACATATGCAAAGATAATGAGCACTGGTATGTTGGTATTTTCATCAAATATCCTATTGAGGCAGGTAAACAGTATGTATGCTTATTTGTGATATTTGTCTCTATTTGCATTATTTCCCATTAAAATCTTTGACACACGCTGCTATGTCTTCTTACTCACAACTATATGAATGCTAACTATGCTCTAGGAGCTGCAGTAGGAAAGGAGGGCCGAGAAATATCATTCTAAATGTGTAAACTATTTAACTTAACACATTAAGTGAAAAGCTTTCTTTGAATATACTTACACTCCTAATTACTATAGATACTGGCTGTTGCTAAATAAGAAAACAGATCATACAGACCTAACAAGAAAGCAGAGAACCTCGTCTGGAAACTATGAATTATTCCAAGGAGTGTGAAGGTAAATTCAGAAAAAAATGATATTTTTCTTGTTGCCCCTGTTACAGAATTAGTCAGAGACTTCTTTTACAGAGTTCTTTGTTATAGAGTTATTTGTTCATGTTTTGCTGGACTTTCATGGTTTGTTTTGACTAAGAGTCTGAGTTCACATTAGGTGATATCGGAATAAGATAGAGATATGTAAATGGAATACTGATTTATCTTACACATATGTGCACACAAAACCACAATCATTTACTTTTACTATTATTTTATAGTTAGGAACTATGTTATGTTCCTTTTGTATTAACTTTTTGGGGAAAAGGAATGTTTTAGCTTGTCAATAATAAATTATTATGATCCAACTGTTTGACTAGAATGCAACTTTAGGTATTAAAATGTTATTATTGGAACTCGTGATGAGCTCCTGTGACCAATTCTGCTTTCCTAATTACCTTGAAAAGCATCACATCCTTCAGCCTCATCTCTTCCTTTTCTGTGGGTCTTGGTCAACTTGCTGCCATGTATTAAGTCTTGGAATCCTGGCGCAGTACTTTTGTTTTATAGATATGTTTGGTTTCTTCCCATGAAAATTAGGAAAACCAATGGGTTTCTGTGATGCCTTCTAAGGTTGTAGACAGCTATTTTTAATATCAGTTTTTTCCACTACAGTATGATATCTCTGTGGGCAAGAATGATGATATTTTTACTGTTGTCTTTATCAATAAATCTTAGCTATTTAGGTAAAGAAATATCATGTGACAATTAAGGTTACCTACCAAGACTTTTCTATTTTTTATTTTATTTGTTAGTGCCTATTAATTTTACAAAATGTCAATTTCAGTGTGCATATTTTATCATAGCCATTCCCCTTATTACCCTCTCTTGCATTCCCTCTTCCTTTCTCTGTTTCTTATCCTAAAAATAATCTTCCTCATATCTTCTTGTTATATTTGGGACTCCACAAATTATAGAGAACATGCAGTACTTGTCTTTATAATCTGTCCTATTTTGCTCAACAAGATAATCTCCAGTGCAATCCACTTTCCTGCAAGCAAGAATTTTTTTTTCTTCTTTATGGCTGAATAACACACTGTTGTGTATATTTTTTCTTTATCCACTCATCTATTGGTGAGCACCTAAACTGGTCTCATACTATAGCTATTGTGAGTTGTGCTACAATAAACATGCCAATGCAGGTATCCATATAGAATTCTGGCTTTTATTCTTTCCAGTATATACCATCAAGTGGTATAGCTGGATCAAACAGTTGTTGTGTTTTGGTTTTTGAGGAGTCTCCATATTGATTTCCATGTGGTCTGTACTAATTTCATTCACATCAATAGTGTAGAAGGGTTCCATTTTTCCCACATCCTTACCAGAATTCAATGGTTTTTTTATACTCTTGTTGACAACCATTCTGACCTACATTTCTTTAAAGGATAACAACATTGAACATTCTTTCATGTATTTATTGGCTATTTGCACTTTGTTTTTTGAAATGTATCTGTACAATTCATTTGCCCATTTATTAACTGGACTGTTTGATATTTTTGATGTTAAGGGTGTTTTTTTTATTATTTTCTATTTCTTCATATGTTCTAATCCTCAGTCAAAAGAACATCTGACAATGATTTTTTCCCATTCTGCAGGAGGTCGTTATGTTGTAGCTGTTTCCCTTGCTGTGCACAAATTTAATTTTTTGTAGTCCTATTTGTGAATCTTGCTATTCTTTCCTTGCCATTGGAGTCCTATTGCGGAATTCTTTGCTTGTGCTTATGGCTCTAAGTATCTCCACTATGTTTTCCTTTAGCAGTTCAGTTTCAGGTCTGATACCTAGATCTTCACCTATTTTGAACGCATTTTTATAGGTGAAAAATAGAAATCTAGTCTCTACTTTCTACAAGTGGACAATTGGTTTTTCTAGTGCTATATATTTTAAAAGTCTATTTTTTTCTCCAACATACACTTTTGGCTCCTTTGTTCAGTATCACAAGTCTTTAGTGTCATGAGTTTGTTCCTGTGTCTTCTGTTTTGTTCCACTGATTTTTTTAAATTTTTATTTTAAAGAGAATAAAACCAAGCAAAATAAAATGGATTAAATTCATTCAAGACAAACCAATGTAAGTGACACAGCACTTCAAAACAATAGGAAATCAACAATGGTTACCCTAATGCCTCTTGTGGACTTCAAAATAGCTGCCCATACCTTCAGACATTTTAAAAATCAAACAGAACAGAATAAAACTAATAAAAACAAAACAGTGAATGCAATAAAGAACTTCAAAACAAGATAACAGTAAGTCCAAAATGGCTACCATAACATATATTGTTATCTTTGAGATAGCTGCCCATGCTATCAGATATAATAAAATCAAATGAAACAGAATAAAACTCAGCACAGCAAAACAATGAAAATGATACAAGACTTCAAAACAAGATAATAGGGAATTAACAATGGCTACCACCTTCGGATGGAGATCCCCCACAGATGCTACATTGTGTATTTCTATTCTCTGAATAAACGATCAGACTATCAGCTTTAGACCTGCAAAGTCAGTGAAATACTAAACACTACCAGCATTGACTTGTATTTTACCTCAATAGCCATCATGGCAGGCTTCTCCAGATCAAACAGTTGCTTACAGAGAGGCTGTAGGGTGGCTCTTCTTGTTTCCCAACCCATGCACCAAAAGGGACTGGCATATGGCTCCTCCCCACAGCAGCCCATGCATGGCACTGATTCACAGGGAGGGCTTGCTTCTTGGTGACTTCTTGTTCTCTTGTCCACAGTTCACAAATGGCACTGACTCATGGGGAAAGGTTAGCATCTGGCTATCCCTGCAGTGGCCCAGGCATGTTCCACTGATTTATATGTCTCTTTTTGTGCCAGTACCATGATGCTTTTGTTAATATGGCTTTGTAGTATGATTTGGAATTGAATATTATGATGCTTCTTGCCTTGTCCTTTTGGCATAGGCTTGTTTTGGTTATCTTGGGTCTTTTGTGTTTCCATATGAATTTTAGGATATTTTTTTCCAGTTCTGTGAAGAATGACATTGGTATTTTGATGAGGATTGCATCAAGTTTGTAGCAATTTTAACAATATTAATTCTTTGCATCCAAGAACAAGATGGGCCTTTCCATCTACTCTTTTCTTTTTCAATTTCTTTCTTCAATGTTTTGAAAGTTTCACTGTA
>PVJX010019449.1:0-34858 GCA_004027295.1 Dolichotis patagonum | reverse complement strand
TCAGAAGCCAGGAAAGTAGATTCATCTACCAAAAAGACAATGCATCTCGTTGCTTCAAGTCAGTGACCTGGAAAAAGAGGGAGGGAGTATTTTAGACTTATTTTTGAGATAGGATCAAAAGCAGTTCAGGGATTTTGACTGGATCCTGGGTTGAACCAACTGTAAAAGACGTTTGGAGGGGTACTGGGAAATGTGAATGTGAAGAGTTGGGGTTCACTTTACTAGGAGTAATAATACTACTATTATGACTGAGCTGACAAAGTCTGCTTTTGTTAAGGATGCGTATTGATATATTTAGGGACGAAATGTTGTGTTGACTATGAATACTTTAAAATAGTTCAGCTAAAAATGCAAAACTATGTGCAGTCAATGTGGCAAAATGATCACAATTATTATAGTTAAGTGATGTGTGTATGGGTACTCGTGATTTGTTCTACTTTTCTGTATGTTTGAAATTATTCATAACAAAGAATAAAAACAAATATAGATTAAACAAGAGTTCATCTATTATAACAACTATATGCTAGGCACCAATTTGAGTATCGGAGCTATAGCAAAAATTGAATTTTTTTAAAAATCTGAGCACAGTGGTGCACATCTGTAATTTTAGTACATGGGAGCCTGAGACAGGAAAATCCTGGGTTCAACCCCAGCATGGGCTACAAAACAAATAAATATAAATACTTTGTCCTCGTAGGCTCTTATCTAGGTAGAAAAGAAAGATGATCAATAAATCAAGAGGTTAAACTACACTATGGTGACAAGTTCTATAGAAAAATGTAAAAGCAAGAAACAAAAGCAAGAATTATCTGTATGGGGTAAATATTGCTGTTTTATTTGAAGTAATCAAGTAAGACTTCTCAGATATGCATTTGAGCAGAGACATAAAAGATATGACCTGCTGGAATATCTGGTAGAAGAACACTCAAGAGTTCAAAGTTAAAGGTGACAGCAAGTGCAAAGTCCCTGAGAGAGAAGCAAGATTATCACATTTGAGAAGCAACAAGTCTTTGACAGTCGTGGAATAATCAAGGAGAAACATAGCAGATGAGTTGAGAAAGGTGGGGAATAGGGATGCAGGGCTGAGATGACGGGGAAATTTGCAAGCAATTATGCTTTTTATTGAGTGAATTGGAAATGTTAAAGGAGGGGACAGGGTTTTTTGTTTATGTTTCTGTGGTACTAGGGATTAAATCCAGGGCCTTGCACATGGTTGGCCAATGCTCTCCAACTGAGTTTACATCTCCAACCCCCAACTTAGTTTGTTTCTTTTTAATTACCATTATGTAATTTTTTTAGACTTACAAACATAAAGAGGATAATGAATATCCAAGTACCATCACAAACTTCAACCTTAGTAATTCATAGCCATTTATTGATATCACTCATACATTTATCTAATGGTATTGGTAGCCAAAAATGATTAGTGCTTGCCTAACATGCATAAGGTCATAGGTTCTATCCCAGCAACACACACACACACACACACACACCAAAGAAGTTGCAAAGTGTTGAGTGTAGAAATGTTAGTTTTTCCTTCTCTTATTAGCTAGTGTCATGGTTTATGTCAGTGGCCCCCAAGCCTCACGCCTTTGCATTATGCATTTGTGATTGGTTCATTGTCTAGTGCTTGGATTGGGGGTGTGAGTGCTACACCAGCCTAGGGGTGGAGCCAGGATGGCAGGAAAAAGGCATGTCACTGTCTCTTGCCAGTTTCTGCTTGCTGTTTGCAGCCGCCATGAACTGCAGCCTCGCCATGCCACCCTGCCTTGGAGCCAACTGAGTATGGACTAAAACCTCCAAAACTGTAAAAAATAAACCTTTCCTTTCCCAACTTTGAGCATCAGGTATTTTGTCTCAGAGATGAGTAAAAAATAACTAAGACAGCTAGGATAGACTTATAAAAGAAAACCCCCCAATCAGCTATATGGTTTCCCTCAGGTTATGTCTGTATAGGACTTGCTTGAACTCTCCATTTATATATACATTTTTAAAATAGTAAATTGGTTCCTTAGTGAATTAGTCAACTATTTCTGTATAACAAATTACCACACTCGGTGACTTAAAACAATGCATATTTATTATATCACAGATTCTGTGGTCAGGACTCCCTGTAAGACTCAGCTTCGTGATCTTCAACAAGGCTGCAAAGAGTTGCCTAGGATGCAGACCTTATTTGGAAGCTTGATCAGGGATTGGGGCTATTGGCAGATCAGTACTTTGATATTATTGGACAGAAGATCTCAGTTCCTTGCTGGCTGTTGCCTGGAGGCTGTCCTGTCTCCCTGCCATGGGAGTCTCTCAACGCAGTAACTTGTTTCACCAAGTCCAGCAAAGGAGAGGGTACCAGCAACATGGCAGTAACATGGCAGTCACCATCTTACATAATCCAGTCCCAGACAAACCACCCTCTTGCCATCTTTGACATCCAAGACCAGCCACTCAGTCAGACTTTTCAAGGACAGGTAAGCACGCAAGGGTGTCATCACCAGGGGTTGGAATCATTAGGTACCATTCACCACACCTAGCATACCCCAAAGATGGCGGGTGAAATTCACTTAAAAAAAAAAAAAAGAAAGAAAAACACTATGACTCGGACCAGTGAAGTGTTACCCTAGCTGCTACCAGCCAGAGAAGCAAGTATGAAAGTAAAATGACCTGCTGTGAGGATCTTCAGAGCCCCTTTGTTATTTTTAATGTCAAGCTTTCGATACCACCCTAACCTCACAAATGAAGTAAAGAGGGCAAGACAGTGCCTGAAAGAATACAAGAGGCAACACGTTTGACCTCCAGAACATGCAATCAGTACAGCTCAGTCTCCGTGCCCCCCAGTAAAATGATGCTCATCATGTCCAGCTTACGGGGTCGGTGAGAGGGTTAAAAGTGTTGGTCTACATAACATGTTTAAAACAGTAGCTGGAAAGGTTAGAGCTATGTGGAGTCCGGTGCTGCTGCTATTATTGTTGTTGTTCGAATTAGTTGCAGTGATACTTTTGTGACTGAATCCTAGTTTTTCAGGCCTCCCTGATTGCCCTCTTCTTCCAGACTACGTGGTCCCTCATCAGCCGTGAGTTCTCACTCACTAGAAACAGTTGCTTTCAATAAACCAAGTCACATGAAGGTCTTCTGTATTCTCTCCCAGCATGATCCAGTGATTTCATGACACATAAGTAGCAAATAAATACCTTCAGAAGTGAATATGACCCGTTAAACACCCTGCTGATTGGGAGAACTTGGTCCTGAATTAAACCAAGTCCTTTCTATTGTTTTTTAGAGCATAAATTGTGTATTCAAATTTGTCTTATTTTGTTTTGTTGTTTTGAGGTACTCGGGATTAAATCAAGACACTGCTACAATCTCAGCCTTTTTTTTTTTCTTTTTTTCTCTCTCTCTTGTTTATAAATTTTGAGACAGGACCTCACTAAGACCCTTAGCTGCCCATGCTGGGCTTCAGATTTGTGATCCTCCCAGCTCAGCCTCCCAGAGTACTGGGATTTTTAAACTTCGCAAGAGACATGTGAATATATTCCTTTGAAAAAAAAAAAAGCCATACTGTGAAGGATAAAATTCACCTTGACCCCACCCCTGTCTCTGTTCACTTACTTTCTTTCCCAGAAGTAACCACTGCTAATAATTTGATATATATCTTGTTCACTCCACATCCAATCTGTATTAGTCTGTTTTCCATTATTATAGTGAAACACATAAGGCTGAAAAACATTCTGAAGAAAAGATTTAGTTCTGAGTTCTGGAGGTTGAAGGCCACGGCTCTGACATCAGCTTGGCTTTGGTGAGTGCCTTATGGATGTCATGGATGACAAGGGAAAGAGCACTTATAGGAGGAAGCGGTCACATGTCGAGGCAAGACAAACAAGCCAGATGACAAGCCAGAGCCAGGGGAAGGGGATACACAATTGGTTTTTTTGAGACAAGGTGTGGTTATATAGTCCAGGCAGGCCATGAATTTGCAATGCTTCCACCTGCTGAGTGCTAGGATTGCAGTTGTGCGCCACCATTCCCAGCTAAGGTCTGCTCTTTTTATAGCCCTCTGGCCAGCACTAAATTCAGGGTTCAAAGAGAACTACAGTAACCCTTTCTGAGGGCTGGGATCGCCACCAGACTCCACCGCTTAAAGGCTCTGCCACCTCTAAACACCACACCGAGGGCCACGCCTCCAGCGCATGAATTTCCAGAACACGTTCTAGTTATGTTCAAGTCATAGCACAATGCTTCAGCAAAGTGTGTCAGCTGCCCCTAAAGCCCGTATGCAAATAATGATCACTTCTCACCAGCTCCACAGCTCCCCCCAGGTCCCTGCTTTAGCCTTTGCTATCCTATGATTCATTCACCTAATTTTTTTTTGTCTTTTATTTGTTTTTTGTTTTCCAGTAGTGCAGATTGAATCCCAGGCCTTGACACTGAGCTACATCCCATACCTGTTTTTTGTTTGTTTGCTTGTTTGTTTGTTTGTTTGTTTTAATTTTGAGACAGAGTCTCACTCAGTCTCTAAATCCCACGAAGTCTGAACTCATACATGTGATCCTCCTGCCTCAGCCTCCCAAAGTGCTGGGATTACAGGTGTGCGCCATCATGCCTGGTTCATTCTCTACAATTCTTATTCAGTGAGCCTTTTAAGCCTGGAGTCAGACACACCCAGAAGAACTGACAGCACTGGCAGAACAGTGCCCACCCATGTTCACAGGTACAGTATGCACAATTGCCAAAAAGCAGAAATAACCCCATGTCCACTGACAGATGAAAGGAGAAACAAAACCCAACGTGCCATACAATAAAATAACACTCATTTTTTTTAAGGAGACAATTATAACACTTGCTTTGACATGGATGAACCTTAAGGACACTATGCTAAGTAAAAGAAGCCAGATCAAAAAAGGCAGATTCTGTCTGACTCACTTCTCTGAGGTACTCAGAGTCTTCTGACTCATAGAGATAGGGAGCAGAATGCTGCTGCCCGTGGGTCTCAGAAGAGAAAGGGGGTTAGGGTGCAGTGGGCCCACTTTCAGCTTGGGAAAATATAAAAAATTCCTGGAGATGGATGGTGATTTTGCTTGCAAAGCCACATGAATGCACTTGATATCTCTGGACTGTATATTCCAAATAGTTAAAATGGCAATTGTCACATTTATGGTGTAATTTACCACCATAAAACATAAATAAAAATGTGTCAGCCAACTTACATCACCCTACGTCCGCTGAAGGGCCCCATCAAGACCAAAGTCTCTACCCAAAGTCCCCACCCTGGCCTACAGGACCCTGCTCATGCTTTGTCCCCTTCTCTATTACCCTTCAGATCTCCTCTCTCTCTCTTTTTTTTTTTTTTTTTTTGTATCCGGGATTGAACTCATGATGTCTCACTTGCCAGGCAGGTGCTTATGCCGCTGAGCTAAATCCCTAGCTGTAGTCTCCTCTTTTTGTCTGATCCATTCAGATACATTGGTCCCCTCTCGGCCCTTCACAAAACTGGCACATGCTCCATCTGGGGGCCTCCCCATACTGTTCCTTTGTCTGGCACTTTCTTCTCCCAGAGATCTGCAGGGCTGGACTTCTTCTCTCTTCTAAGGTCCTTGCTCAGGGTCTCCTCTGATCACGCTGTTCAAAATTCAGTCTCCACCCCATCTCCTTTGGCCTGCTGTTATGACTTGTGTCTAGATGTCCCCCAAGGCCTCATGCAGTCATAGGTGGGACTTGTTGAAGGTGGCTGGATCTGGAGTATGTGATGCTGAGATCAAGGGTGTGATTACTAAATTAGTCCACTGATTGGTTTGGCATAGTTCTGGGTAGGGTTAAGGCTGCCCCACCCTGGGTGTGAGTGCTACCTGCTCCAAGAGTGGGTAGCCTGGATAAGATACAAGAAACAGAAAGAGCGACACTGCTTGTCACTTATCTTTGCTGCTTGCTGCCTTCTGCCTATCTGTACTGCAATGCCCCTCTGCCACGCAACTCTGCCAACTATGCATTGAAACCTCTACAGATTGTGAGCTACATTCGACCTTTCCTCCTTTAACTTTGGGTATTGGGTATTTTGTTTTGATAATGAAAAAAGTAACTAAGACCTGCATTCATTTTTTTCCATGATAGTTCTTACCAACTAGACAATATTTTACCTTACTTGTTTTTATGTTGTCCACCAGCACAATACAAGCTTCACAAGACACATTTTTGTCTGACCAGTGTATCTCTAAGGCCTAGAAAAAATAAACAGTACTTAATAATATTTGTGGAATGAATGAATAAAATGTCCCCTACTGTTTTCACATCAATCCACTTTGGCCCTGTCTTATTCTTTTTACCATACGAGAGTATTAGGCAATTTGAGCACAACATACTGCACATTATCATCCCTTTACCCTCTGCATGTTTAGAATGTTCTCAGCTAGTACACTATTAGAGCATTTTTAAAGTCTCCAAGTTTCTGGATGCAACTGAAAACCTCCATAGAGAAGTCACAAGGTTGGTTCTCAGCGCCTTCTCTTTCCCAGGTCAAGACCCTGGGAGCCAGGCCAGCAAGAGGAGAGAAACAGAAAGGTATGTGCTTGGAGTGGCCAGGTGAGCACAAAGCGATGCCAACCTGGCTATGCCCTGTGGGATCTGGGGCTTGTGGTTGGATTTCTGGGAACAGAGGGAGAAGTGCCAGGCTTGGCAGGGGCTGGAAGCTTTAATGGCCAACCAGCCAGGCAGAGGAAAGAAAACTTAGTGGAGGCTGAAGAGGCCCCACACTCAAATGCCCAGAGGGCAGAATCAAGAGGTTCAGCCTGGTATGAAAACACTGTTTTCAGGTGGTGTGGGGCGCACGGGGCCCTGAGAATCCATTCGGTTGCCAATAGCTCCAGGCTACACAGACCAAACAGGAATAGGAGCCCAGTGTCACTCATATCTCCTGGTTGCTTATTTTCCATAGAATCAGGCAATCAACTTTTATATTAAGTTTCCAGATATTACCTGTTTTTTTGTTGATTGGCTCAAAAATTTTAAAAACAAGTTCAATCCCCAGGTTTAAAAACATTGGTTTAGGACCAGGGATTTAGCTCAGGGGCACAAATGCCTGCCTGATACGTGCAAGGTTGTGAGTGCGAGCCCCGGTACCAAAAAAAAAAAAAATCAGGTCAATCCTCAGATTCAAAAATCAAGCAATCGATCAATTAATCAATAAGATGAGATGACAAAATGTTTAAAACTGAGGTTCCACCTTTATCTCATATTGACAACTCCAAGGGCTGTGAGTCTGTTAGCCCTCAGTGTTAGGGTCTGTGCTACAAAACCACGTTTCCTGCAGAGTGGATGAAAAAATGTGGTATTTTTATATAATGGTTTTTATTTTTATATATTCATAGGTGAATATTACTCACCTGTGAAGAAGGATGATGTTGAGGCCTTCATAGGTAAATGGAGAAAACTTGAGATTATCCTCATTAGTGAAAAAAATAATAATCACATTTATAAATATCACATTGTATCTCTAGTGTAAAAAATAATAAGAAATGTAGGAGTAATAAAACCTAAAATGTGTAATTGCTACTGTAAAAAAGAGAGGAAAAGAAAGTGCTCTAAAGGATATAATTGCATGTATTTCTAAGTGTGTAAGATGAATGACCATATTATGGTTTTTGTTAGATCGTGGAGCAGAACTGTTAACAGTCTCATTGTTTGAATGTGTACTTTGTATGTTTTAATTTTGTAACTTGAACAACTATTTCCTAGATGACAGTATGTAAGTTATCAAGTAATGATTTCTTAGTGTTTTTTTCTTTTTTTCTTTTTTCCTTGGACTTCTGCATTGTTGCTACCCTTTTTTCTGTTTTGTTTTGGATTGGTTTGGTTTGTTTTCTCTTTAAATAAAATTTTAAAAAAACATGTTTCCTACTGCGCCCTGTTCCACGGGCTTTGCCACTGTTTGGGCAAGTTCCCCAATCCAGCCAGAGACCCAGAGCTTGGAGCCTTCAGACAAGCAGGCAACTCTGCATCCAACTCTGTCTCGGAAGATGGCAGCCTCCCAAGACACAGCTTTTTATTTCTATGTTTACACAGTTGCCAGTTGGAGCCTAACTCTAGGACTTTAAAATTGCACTTGTGATTTATCGTCTTAGTTTGGGGTGAAGACATTCCAGTCTGTCAAGAATCTATAAATGGATGTATTAGCTATCCCTCCTGACTTCCTTCTTTTGCAGTTTAAATAGACTTTCACTAGAATCAGCTAAGAGTCTTTTACTTGCAAACAACAGAAATCCAACTGGCTTAGCCAAAAGGAAGTTTATAACTCTATGCACCTGAAATGTTCAAAGGATAGGGTGAACTTCAGCTTAATACCAGGACCTAGTTTATCTGTGTTATCTTTCTAGGTAGGGTCCACTCTTACACATCCTTTTCTGGACTACAGCTCCACAACTGAATCACTCCCAAGTCAACAAGACTCCCTGAGAGTTGAAAGGAAATGTCCTTGTGTAGAGTCTCATTAACTATGGTTAATCTGATTGGGGTCTTGGTCCCCTTCCTAAGAAAACCATTTTACCAACAGGAATACAGTGTGCTGAGTGCCAGACCTGCCCCGTATCAACCCTGATTAAGGTGGTGATAAATGAAATCAACACCTCCCAAGATCAAAATATAGAGGTGAAAGGGGGTAATGACCCATAAGCTAAATCAAACACTGTTTACCTGAAACAATCCCCCTCCAAATATTCACCTTATCGCCTATGCAAAACTTTAAGTTTACTAAGTGTACATTATGGCTTTAACATTTAATACTCCATTGATCATCAGGGCTGGCTTGACTGATCTTGGATTCTCTGTCATATCTTCATCATCTATGAGAATTACATGAGCTGATTAAAAGGAGCCAGAGGACTACTCTTCCAAAATAGTATTAATATTCAGTTGAACTTTTCTGGCACTTATAGATCCCCCTACCCATTACCAGTTATTAATACATCAGGTATGAGTTCATTTAATGCTGCCATAATTCAGCCCACTATCTGCATCCAGAAAAAGTGCATTTAGAAAAAAAACCTGGGGGCTGGGGATTTAGCTCAGTGGCATAAGCGCCTGCCTGGCAAGTATGAGGTCATGAGTTCGATCCCCAGTACTGAAAAAAAAAAAAGAAAAGAAAAAAGAAAAAAAGCCTGGCCAAATGATCCAAGTTCTAACACTGAGCTGAAGTCCACGTGGACTCTTTAGACTACAGTTTCTCTTAAAAGCAGAGCAGGTGGGAGGACTGAGCTGCTCTTCAGGAAACCAAGGTACCTATGAGAATACAATGATTTTGTCCATGACTGTTTAAACAAATCATAACGTCAGCCAGCTACTCTAGAGTTCTCATCCTCCCCAAAACTCCAAGTCCCACCTCGCACTGGAAATCATGCCACTAAAGGAGAGTGTCCATTGTACAAAGCTGCCTACATCAACACAGTTCCCTGGGGGACTCATTCTGGCAGTTTCCACCAGCAAGGGCTTGAAAAGAAAACTGTTGACCCAAAGGGAAATCCTCACAAATAACATGTATCAGGTTGAACCATATGAAGTGGTCATTTTTTTAGACAATAGTCAAACATCAACAATTTCCTATGGTCACATCTGAAGATGCTAAAGCAGTAGCAGTTTTCAAGGTGTGATCCACAGATTTGGGGGACCTTTGGGGGATTCCAGAGGTCCTTTCTAGAGGAACCACATTGTTTTCATAATACTAAGATGTTAGTTGTCTTTTTCACTAAGTTGACATTCGCACTGAAAGTGCAAATGCAACAATGGGTGTATCCATCTGTTTTCTGCTAATATAATAAAATATCACAGGCAGGGATAGTTACAAAGAAGAGACTTATTTGGGCTCACAATTCTGGGTCAAGGGGCTACACTTGGTGATAAACTTCTTGCTGTCAGAGTCCCAAGGTCATGCTGGGTGTCGTCTAATGAGATACAGGAAGCACATGTGTGTATGTATATTCTGAGGTCTTTCTTCCTATGAGCCCACCAATATTCAGTCATGAGGGTTCCACCCTGATGACTTTATTTTATCCTAATGATCTCCCTCTAAATACCGTAATGTGGGACAGAACTTTCTTAAAACCTCCCAATTCAGATTAAACTCCAGTGTAAGTTTCAGGGGGAACAAACCATATTCAAACCATAGCAATGCATCCAACTATATGAAGTTGAAATTCAATTAAACAACATATTATCCCAGACTGGATACAGCAGCACATGACAATTCTACCACCTTTTATTAAACTCAATGTTAAAAGGGATTTGCAAAAATGCAAAAAACACTCCCCCTTCTTAATATTTTTTGTTATGGAAAATGTTTTTCATAAAAGCATTTTACTTATATCAACATGAAGTAAGTTTACTATTGCTATAGTGTGATGAATTTAGAAACATTTTTAAAGTATCAGCGTTAACTTCTAGTATGGAAACTACCAATGGATATAACCCACATAAACAAAAACTCTCCCAGATCTTCAATTAGTTTTAAAAGTGTGAGAGATTCCAGAGAACAAACACTTAAAGAGTTGCTTAATTAAAACAGTGTATAGCAAAATAAACATGAAAGGAAGTGTGGATGCTCCTGAAAAGAAAATTGCTGAAATGATAGTGCTCAGAATCCTGGCCTACTGGAAAAAAAAGGCAGGATGTAGGGAAAAAGTGATGATTTAAAGAAATGGGGTGTCTTGGTCTGTTGCTAATCAATACCACAGACTAGGTAAGTTATAAAGTGAAGAAGTTTATTTTGGCTCCCAGTTCTGGCCCAAGGCAGAAGTGCCACATCTGCAGAGTGCCAAGATAAGGCCAGGTTTTACAAGAGATGGGAACTGCAGAGACTGAGCCATCCAAGTTTTTATAGCAGTTACCACCCTGAAAGTAACCACTAATCGCATGAGTGGATGACCCCTTTATGAAGGCAGGGTGATAATCACTTCTTAAGGGTCCCATCTCATCCCACCTCTCAATCTCAAAATGGGGATTAAAGGTCAATACAAGTTTCAGAAGGGATAAACTGTGTTCACACATGACTGGGAAGCAACTGACAGTTGCCCAAGGCTGGATCACAGGTGCAGTGGGCGCCTGGGGAGTCAGCCAGACACCCAAACCTCCAGGTGGGCTGCAGAATTTCTAAGGCAGAAGCTGAGCCCACAGAGCAAGACCTCCATCTGGGTGCAGCGTTGGAGAGTGGTTGACACAAGAGGAAGTTAAGCAAATTTGGAGTTCCTTCAGAGTGCAGGACACGGTCCTGGCGAGATCACTTGCAGCCAGGCCTGGTAGCCCACTCGTGTGATCACAGAATTCTGGGAGTGGAGGCAGGAAGATCAGAGTTCACGGCCTTCCTGGGCTACATAGGGAGACTCTGTCTTAAATGAAACAAGGGGGCTGGGGATTTAGCTCAGTGGCACAAACCCAGTGAGGATGAGACGGAGTTATGTATGATGGGTCCAGGTGTGTGTGGTGCACTCTGGGGACGTGTGCAGGATAGGGACACACGTGAGGCAGAAAGGTGTTCATACACCTGGCAGGTGCCGTGCAGTGGACAGTGTCTGCGGGAGCACGCGTGGAGGGTCTATGTGGCCGTTTTGGGGGCGGTGGATGTGGCTCTATCGAGATGTGCTCAGGAAGAAGAGGAAGCGTGCGTGTGGAGGTGTCGGAAGCACCTGGGCGTGGAGTGCCGCCAGACCGGGGAAGTGCCCAGGGGAGTCGCGACTACGCAGGTGGCAAGCAAGCTCCGCCCGCCGGCGCTCCCGGGGCTTCTCCGCCCCTTCTGCCCGCTCCCTCACCTCCGCCCCGGTGTGGCCTGGCTGTCTCCGCTTCAACTCAAACGCCACCGCCGCGCTGACAGGCGCTGCACTCCCAGAGCCCCTCCGTGGTCTTTGCCATCTTTGCCATCCGCGCGCATCCGAGCGGCCGCCGAGCAGGTATGACAGCGACCCTCGGGCGCACACCTGGGTCACACCTGGGTCGAGCCTGTAGTCCTGTGTCCCGCGCGCACTTTCTGGCCACCCTCGGCCCGAGCGCTCCACTGTCTCAGCCTCAGTTTCCCACGGGAGGGCGCCTGGGTGCCCGTGTGTGACGCCGAGTTCTGGTCACTGTGGTGACGTGGTCTGGGGGGAAGAGAGATGAAGGGTGACAGGCGCCACCACACCCAGCGTGCGGGGGTGAGACATAGAGGCCCGGGCGAGGGTCGCAAGAGGGTCCAGGACAGTGGAGAGGGCGGCGAGGTCCCCGCCTTGGGGGCGGGGCGGGCTGTGGCTGCAGAGGTAACCGCAGCGAAACTTGAGAGGTGTCCTACGTGCAGGGCTCCCTGGAGCTCAGCGAATCACCCCACGCGCCCAGCATCCTCGCGAGGCGGGTCTCGTGATGTTCCCACTTTACAGAGGGGGAACTGGGAACCAAGGAATAGAGACGTAACTGAAAGCAGATTTGGACTCGGGCCATCAGACTCGGAACCCATGGCATCCGGCCTCTGGGGGGCGTCGATTTATTCTTTCTCGTTCACTTTGGGGTGGACCCCTGGGGAAGCCGGACGAGAAGCGCGCAGTCCGTAAACTGAGGATTCTTGGCGCGAACCTCACACGCGGAGGTCTGGTGGTTTAGGAGTGCTGGACGCTTGGTGAGGGGGCGCTGGAGCATGGAGGGGGAACTGAAGCACAGGGTTTAGGAAGGAAACAGCAGGACTCTTCCCATCCGCAAGTGCACAAGAACTCCCACCAGCACCAGGGGGTGGGAGTGGAGCTGTCAGAGCCCTAGGAGGGTATGACTGAACTCTGCTATTCGGGACAAGCCCTAGTGACCTAACCTCCTTACCTGTTGAACGGGACCTTCTTTGTCAGGCCCCGCCCCCAACGCGCCTCTAAAACTTTCCAAACCCCGCCCTCCCTGGTTCCTAAAGATAATAACCACGGCCTTCATTACGTGGGAAGATCCCCGTAGATCTTTCTCATCACCTGTATAGTCACATGTCAGTGCCCAGGGAATTATGCAAAGTGCTTAGGAATGTGTTGGGCATATGTGTATTAGAAATGATGTAACCCATCCACATTCTGCAAGCCCCTTCCGAGTGATTTCCTCTAGAATCATCCACATTGCTTCATATAAATCTAGTTCATTTATTTAAACTGTAGGGTCCCCAAATTTGGTACTGGTTTTTCTTTTAGACACTTCTATAATTTTTTTCAGTACTAGAGACTGAACCTGGGGCCACTTCCTAGGTAGTTCACTCCCCCACTCTGTGCCACAGTTATCACATCTGTAAAATGGACTTGATGATAATGGCAACCTCCTTAGACCACTAAGTGGAGTAACAGGATGGTACAGACAAAATGCCTCTGCTCAAGCAAGAAGTCTTGTCCTAGAGACCCCAGATGGCTGTGTAGTGGGGTGCTGCACAAAGCCACTCTTCCACACCCCAAGTACAATCACAGTACCAAGCACTGAGAAAGAGCCAAGGAAGGCACTTCAGCTTTGTGACAGGCAAACCCCGTCTAAGGTGGAGTCTGAGTGCATCGTGGTCTTTACAAAGGGTCTATCGTGTGCATGGTCCTGAGCGCAGACACAGAAATAAAGTGAGCTGGGGTGCCCACTTCAAAATACAAGAGACAACAGAAGTCACAAAGAAGGCCTGCAGGCAGCTTTTCTGAGGCACAAGGTCCTTTTACAACTTTAGATTATTCCTAAGATTTAAAAAAACTGAGTGATGTCACATAAAACTCTCTATTCTGGAACCTCTTGAGAAATCAGAAAAGCTGGCAACTCCAGGCCCACATTCAGCTGCCCCTCAGGAGGGGCAGGCACATAGGGTACCACAGTTGCCATCTGCCTACCCTGCATTCAGGAGGAGGAAGAGAATGTAAAAGTTAATCCCAGGGATTCCACAGCCAGGCTCTGTCTCCCTGCTGTACCACGGAGCAGGCCTATAGTTTCAGGCAATTTAGTTAGCATTTTTGTCACTGTATTTCCTCACATGTAAAACAGGGATAATAAATAGCACTTCCCCCAAAGGGTTATTTTAGATATTAAGTTATTAAGTGAGTCAACACATAAACCTAGAATCGTGGTGAATGCTATCTAAATATTTCTGGCGCAGATGCTGACAGGGTGCTGTTGACTGCCTGGTCCATGCAACAGCACACTTCTTCTCCCAAGCCCCTCCATAGAAAGTGCTTTGAACTGTAAATATGATGCTAGAACACTATATACTTTTTCTGCCCAAGGATAGGAAGGGACATTTCAAGGAAAGACACAAAGAGGAAGGCGCTTTGTGAAGGATGGCTAGGAGTTCTTCTGGAGCAGGTGAGTGAGAAAGGCATTCTACACAGGGAAAACAGCCTTTGCCTAAGCCTGAAGGCAAGACCAAGCGAAGCATGCTTAAGAAGTGACGAATAGTCAGTGTTACTTTGCAATGAGTAGGAGCAGAGGAAGTGCAACTACAGAGACAGTCTTGTTCTCATGATGGGGTTTGAGGCAAAGAAAGGATGGGTATTTCTCAAGAGCCTCATGTATGCAGGTGCTCTTCTAATAGTCACCCCCAAAGTCCTCACAATGCCCCTAGGAACCAGGTTTTGCAGTCCCTATTTCCTGAGTTACATGGATGCTCAGGAAAGGTTAACCGCTTGCCCAGAATCTCACAGTGGGTCCATAATAGAGATGGAGGAGATACCACATCTGTCTGATTTAAAGCCTGAGTACCCTCTCCAAGCCCAGTTTCCCCACTGTAAAGTGGAGGTACTACTAGCAAAGACTACCCCACACATCTGCAGGAAGACTCACATGAGAGAGTAAATACGCAGCTCACAGTACAGACCAGACTCCCGGCATTGCTGTGGTTGTCTTGATCACAAGGAGGCCTGTGTCACTCCACCCTCAGGTGAGAGAACACAAAGAGTGAAGCAGGAAGCCAGCGGGTCTCCAGGTGTGGTTTCTGGATCAGCAGCGCGAGCATCCCTCAGATTTTCAGGACCATCCCAGCTACCAGCCACCTCCTCTGGGAGGCAGCAGCTGGATTTTAACATGAGGTGATTCTTAACCCAGGCCTTCCTAACCTGCAGAGATTGACGCCTGGTTTTACCCCTTAGCTGCATGATTCAAGTAAGTTAGTTAGTCTCTCCGTGCTTCAATGTATAGAACAGAAATAAAGATAGTTCTCATTTCATGAAAGATGTTATAAAGATTAAATGTGTCAAATACTTAGAGCAGTGCCGAGCCCCACAGAAAGACCTAAATAAATGTATTTTTAAAAAATAAACTCAAAGGAACCTAAAAATCTTAGAAATTTTGGTTTTAAAGGGGAAATTTGTGTTTTTACAGTAAGGAAATACATCCTAGACAAAATGTAGTCACGGGACTGAGTTGAATCTGCAGGGCCTGGGCAGAGGTGGTGGATTTGCTGAGAGGTGGGTCAGGGAGGGAGGAAGAAGGGCAGACATGTCGGGTGGGGAACAGCCACTGACCCTCTGCAAAGTTCCACAGCTGCCCAGGAGCCCCACAGCAACTGCAACAGAACCCAGTCCAACCCATCTTTCTCCACATCCCTGACTCGGAGAGTCTTGAGGGTTGGGGTCTGGGGATTTGGGAACCCTTGACAAACATAGTCTCTTGCTTGCAGACCTCTAGAACAAATCCAGGCAGCCTTGTTTTCCCCAGGTCCTGGGGAGCTCATTCCCAAACCAGGGTCTAGAAGAAAGACCAAGCACTGGGAAGCCTGTTGTATCCTCAGGAAGACTCCTGATTCTGCTCCATCTCAGACTTAAGCAGAGGCTGGATTATAAATAACCTCTCACACTGGTTCCTGAAACCCTCGCAAGGCCCTCTCACTGTCTGTGCGCTCCTCTGATTCTCTGATCTAGTTTAGGAATTTGAATCATGCTGAAAACACTCCCGCTCCCCATCCAGGAGGGATCGCCTTTGCCCTGCTAGACATTTGCAGCCCAGGGAAAAAGAGTTAGATGGAGGCTTTGATTACTGAGAGGGATCCCAAAAAGCCCTTGGGTCTGAGAACGTGGACTTATTTGAAGACAGCCTTGGAAGGATTGTGCTAGAGATGAAGGGGATTGGAAAATGTTCAGACACGTGTCTGGCAGATGGTAGTAGGTGTTCATTAATAGGAAAGGGAGGAAGGGGTTAGAAAGCAGAGGGGGAGACAGGGAAAAGTTGGGAGGGGAGAGAAAGGGGGGATAGGAAGAAGAGATTCAAAGCCACAGCAGACAGCTATGTCCTGACCAGGGCAGAGGCCCTGCATCTAACACCCTGTCGTGGACACTTCCTGCCCTCCTAGATTGCATAAACCTGAGGGGTGGAAGCCCAGTTGCAGTGGGGTCACCCACAGGGAAAAGGGGATCTGGGACTAGTTTATCCCAGGCTGCCTGGGAAGGTGATTCCTGTCCACCAGCATGGAGGTTTAGGAATTCACATTTCCCAGGCTTTTTCTTTCTTTGTTTTTACTTTTATTTTGAAGGTAGTAAAGTACAACAGAACAAAGCCAATCGAGACAATGCAGTGAAACTGGTACAAAACTTCAGAGCAGGATAGCTGGATAACAGTAATAGGTACCATAAGTGTATCTTGTTATCATCACAATAGTTGTCCATTCAATAAGGTATAGCAAAATCAAACCAAAAACAGAACATTACAAAATCTATCAAAACAGAATATTGAATAGAGAAAAACAATTAATCAGAACAAAGCGAAACAGTGAAAACAGTGTTTGCCTTCAAAGAGAAGACAGAAGGAAATCCCCCCATATTTGCTATATTGCATCCCATGAGATGCTCAGACCTCTGGCTCCCAGTTGCTAACAGCAGAGGGGGTGGTGTTTGATTCTCAGCCCACGCCTCAGTATCCCAGATTTTTTCATTCCGCCTGCAGCAGGCAGTCTGTGTAGTGATGCAGGGTGAGGGAGGCACCCAGGCTGGCGTCCCCCTACTCCCCTCCCAGGCCCCCGCTCCATGCACAGGGCCCCTGTAAGAGGTGTCAAGAAGACAGGGGCACAGCCCACTGAGCTCCACAGCCACTGGCCCGTCCTGCTGTGATTAAATCCTGAAAGTTACTTCCTTCAGTGTTGGGAGAGATGGGCAGAGGGTGGGGTACAACTGCAGGATCAACTCAGGCACCAGATGTGTCCAGGGAGGAGGTGTTGGATTGGGGAGCAGCCTTGTTGGTCGCCATCCCTGACTGCTGGAACTCAGTGACAGGAGGTGACTAACCAGGTATGAGATGATGGCAGAATCTGGAGCTCAAGAGGGGCCCAGATGAGGGACACAGGGTGCAGACACAGGTGCCGGCATTTGGAAGAGAGATGTCCCCTTTCCGATGCTAAGCACGCTTTCTCTGCAATCTAGTCATTCACTCAACAGGTAGCAGGAGTGTTTTCTGGCGCTCTAACTCAGTCCTTAGGAACCTCAGCTGGAGGCCTAGGGTTTGTGGCCCTTGCTCAAAGAGCGTCTGTTGAATGAATAATGGGTAGATGCATGCTCACCAGCATCAGACAGACACTGAAAGCACAACATGGAGGAAAGCCACATCTCAGCTCCCCGGCGACTCTGTAGACCCCCATCCGGGGTCCCTTCCCCATCTTCACCCCCATTTGGACCCTACAGTGGTCCTGAGCTTGAAGTGGGTGGGGCCATGTTCTTGCAGGGTCTGATGACCTTGTTGGTTGAAGGCCTGCACCCCATGCATCTCACCAGGCGTGGTCACCGTGTTCTGGGAACCAGATTGTTTTACTTGCCTGACACACAGGGATGAACGAGCTTCCATTTCTCTTTCAACACATGATACAGTTTGTCAGGTTAAGTGCTGCTGGGGCCCATTTCTTCCCTTCGGCAATAATCATAACAATAACAGCCAGGTGTTTGTTTTCCTTTGCGTTTTCCAGTGCTGATGATGGAACCCAGGCCCTTGCACATGCCAAGCATGTGCCCCACCACTGAGCAACGTCCTAATGCCTATGCAATATTTTTTAGACACATACTACATGCCAGAAATATGTAACATTTCATTGACTTCTTTCAGCAACCATAAGGGGAGATAGAATTATCTCTTTTTACACACGAGGAAACGGAGGTCTTTCATGCATGATTTCATTGTATCCTAACAGTAGTCCATGTGGTGCAATTGCCTAGCTTTACAGTTAAAAAAAAATGAACTCAGAGAGGTTAAGTAACATGTGCAAGGTCACACAGAGCTAGAAAATAAAGAGGCTGGGGTTCAAAGCCAGGCAGTTGGACTGCAGAGCCCACTTTATTTATCCCACTCTGCCTCTCCTCAGCTTCCTGGTTTCATTGGAGAAGTGAATACAGAGGAAGAGTGGACATTTTTTTCCTCTGGGACATGGTTGTCAAAGCCTGTGGGTCACCTGCAGCCAACTGTAAGCATTTGGCTTTTCAGACTGCTGGGTGTTGCCCTGGGTCACCTTATGGGTGAAGATCCTAATCTCCTGCAGCAGAGCAGGCCAGCCAGTGCCCAGCTTGCATGTGGCTATGAGTCTCAGACTCTCTCCTCTGGGGCCTCCAATTCTCAGCCTCCAGACTTCCCTGGAGGACAGGCTTCCTCCGGGCTGCTGGCCTGGGTAGGAAGGACACACTCACAAGTCCAGGCCTGCCTCACTGGGGTTCAATGGCCAATCCAGGATGTTCCTGGAACAAGATGAGGAACAGGGGCCAGGGCCCTGGGCACAGAAAAATCTGGTGCAGAGGCTGCTGGGAAATGAAGACAGCACCTGGGCCCCAGGAGCACGTTACCTACCCTCTTTCGCTCCAGACTAACGCTTTTCACCTGTAGTTTGAGGGAGAAGGTGTTTAATAAGTCCAGGGTAGTGGAACCCACTCTGGAGGTCTAGGGCACAGGGGGCTAGCTGCTGTGGCCCCCAAAGAATGCTAACCACAGAACAAGCTCAGGGAGTGACATTCCGGCTCAGTAACCTCAGTGACTCAGCGCATGGTAACCTAGGGAATAGGTGTACCATTATCCTCACTGTCTCCACCAATCCCATCCACATCTCCTCCTCCTCCTCCTCTCTATTCTGCCCCCATCATCAGCCCCATGACCATCCTCATCCTCACTCCACCCCTGGCATCTTCCTCTCCATCTCTACCACCCCCAGCACCATTACCTCATTTTCACTCCCTCCCTCCTCATTGTCATCATCATTCCTATGAGTGTCACAGTGGCAACCTTCTGGTCACTTACACAGCTTCTCAGACCAAAACCCCAGCCTACAGATGTGGAAACAGAGACAGAGATCATGATACATCTACTTCCTAGACAGACGGTGAGGATTTTGCATTCTGACCTGCCGAAGACCCCAGTTTGATTCCTGGCTCTGCCATATTCAAGCTGTGTATCTTCAGGGCCCAAGTGTTGTGAACTCCAGAAGCCTGTGAAACAGTGATCTCATTCCTGCCTCCTTAGGGCTGTGGGAAGGGGCGCAGGAGCTAAGCAAGTAAAGCCCTGGCTCAGGGCCTGGCTTCAGTCATAAAAGCAAAGCAAACACAGCAAAATACTCTGGCAAAGGAAGCAGCAGTCAAGGGAATTGCTTGGGGCATCCAGCGAGGGTTTCCCAGCAGCCCTGGATTTGAAGAAGCAGGTGTTGCCTGGTGAGAGAATGAACCCTACAGTGGGGCAGCTTTCAGGGAGAGACCCTCAAGGACCTGCATTTTCATGAGCCCAGGTGTGGCAGGGCAGAGGAGAGCTTTGGCTTGGAACAGAGCTGAGAGGGCAGACTGGGGCTGAGAGCTTTCAGGAACCAGGTCCTTTCTCAGGCTGGTCTCTTCACACTCCTGCCCCAAAGCAGCCAGCACAGACCACACACACACACACACACACACACACACACACACACACACACACACATAGCAACAATTCCTTTGGGACCCTTCTCCCTCTTTGATGATCTATTTCTGAACAGAAATAAAGGTGGACACCCACGGTTGGTCCTATGCCAGACAAGGTGTCTTACCTCCAGCCTCTAGGGCTGTGTCTGTGTGCAGCACAACTCCAGGAGTGCCATTCACAGGTGCCACATTGTGAACTGTGCCTTCTTGAGTTGTGCAGTGCACAACTGCACGTGCAGCCGTACGAGACAGCTTTGCCAGTCTCCTTTTTCCCAGAGAGGCCACAGAATGATCTTGGGTGCTTGAGCTGCAGTTCAAGACAGAGGAAGGTTGGATGGCATCTGGATGCCAATCAAGAGTCAAAGGACTGGCTGGGTGTGGTGGCCTCTGCCTGTAATCCTAGCACTTGGGAGGCTGAGGCAGGAGGATTACCATGATTTCATGGTCAGTTTGGGCTACACAGAGGGTTCAAGGACAGTCTGAACTACATAGCAAGGCCTGCCTTGAAACAAATAAACAAAAATATCCAAAGAGCCCAGGTTCATTTGTTGCTGTCCTGAGAATGTTGTTTTTGTGCATAATGGTGACTGGCAACGGTTGTAGATTATTATTTGTTCACAGCAGAGATCATAGGGAGGCAATATAGAAAAAAACTAGCTGTGAGAGAAGGCTCTGGGGCCACACATAGATTTAATTCTTCCCTGCCACTCTTGCTGTGTGACTTGAGGCAAATCACTTGGCCTCTCTGTGCCTCGTGTTTATCTCAAACAAATGGGAATACAGTAATACTCATGATGATAACACTAGCTCTCCATTTTACAGGGTGGCCATGAGAAGGAAATGAGATTGCCTGGGTCACTCAGCCCCCTACATGCTAACTACATGCATGTTCACTACATGCTAAGGTTCAGTAAAATCACCAGCCAGGGAGGTTGGGCTGGTGTCACCTGCTGGAAGGCAGCTCCCTGAAATCCTTCCAGGGCAATGGAGGATTGGGGCACAGAGCCAGATCAAGTCAGTACTCCACTGGGCCGTGCCAACATCAGTTTGCCAGAGGCAAGTGCTGCTGGGCTTCCAAGACTGTGCACAGTCACTGCGCAGGCGAGTACCAGGAAGGAGGGGGCCTCAGTGCTGCCCCCCAGCCCCAGGGCTGCAAGCCTCAACGCACTCACGGGCTGGGCTTGGCCTGCTGTCTCTTTTTGTGCAGCCTGTGAGATAAGAATGGTTTTTACACAGTTAAAAAAAAAATAAGAGAAGCAAAGTAAGGCAGTACATCCTGTAACCCAGTATGCTGGCAGGCTGACAAGAGAATCACAAGTTCAAGCCCAACCTGGACAATTTAGCCACTTAGCATCTATGTCAAATTTTTAAATAAATGTTTTTAAAAGGCTGGGGGATATAACAAAGTCCTTGAGTTCAATGTCCTGTGCTGCAACCCCCCCAAAATTTTTTTCATAATGTATGCAAATTACATTCATCAAAGTTCAGTATTCCCAAGTATTGTTGATTGCTCATGTATTACCTATGGCTACTTCTGCACTGAATAACCATCACGAGATCCTCAGATATGAATGCACACAGAGCCTTAAAATATGAATACTAGGACCTTAACTGGCCAAGTTTGATGACCCTGCTCTGGCCAGAGTTTCCCAAATCTGCTGCAAATTCAAACAACCCAAGGAGCTTTGTCAAAGCTTGGTGCTCACATCACACCTACAACCAAGTAAACCTGAATGTCTGAGGCTAGGAGCCAAGCAGCAGTGTTTTTCAAGACCTGCAGATGGCTGTGCTAGGCGGTGGAGATCAAGAACAGCTCCTGGTATCCCTGCCATGTGTGCTCTGGCAGAGCCGAGCTGTCTGCCCCTTCCCACTGTCAGAAAACTGGCCCAGTGTTTAAGGCACTGTTCCTGCCCCCACACCTGTGGGCAGGGGCACAAGTTTATACCCCTCAAGCCTTGTTTTGTGTTCTGTGTAATTTTTGTTGAGAGGGTGCTGAGGATTGAACCCAGGTCCTCAACCATGCTAAGCATGTGCTTTACCACTGAGCTATACCCCAGGCCCTAGTAACTTTTGTTTTCTTTTTTGCTTTGCTTTGCTTTGCTTTGCTTTGCTTTGCTTTGCTTTGCTTTGCTTTGCTTTGCTTTGCTTTGCTTTGCTATGCTTTGCTTGCTCTGCTCTGCTTTGCTTTTGTGGTACTGGAGACTGAAGTTAGGGTCTTACACCTGCTAAGCAAGTGCTTTACCACTAAACTACATCCCTATCCCCTTTTGCTTTAAAGACTATTTTGAAACAGGGTCTTGCTAACCAGGCTAGCCTTGAACTTGTGACCTTCTTGCCTCATCCTCCCAAATAGTTAGAATTATAAGCATGTATGACCATGTCCAACTCCTAGTAATATTTAAATGAGAAAATTTCATTTTAATGTCTGGCTTTCAGATTCTCTCAAATCATTGCAAGATCTAACTCTCCTGGGCCCATAGTTCCAATTGGTAATAACTGACTGGATCTGATGTGGCTTTGTGAGATCACCTACCTGGCCCCTGAGAACATTTGAGTTCGATGCCTCTGTCTGAATTGTAGGGAACTCCAGGCCAACACATCTCGAACTGTGATATGCAGAATCACCTGGAATCTGGTTAAGCAGATACTGGCTGGCATGTTGCTCAGTGATAGAGCACTCACCTAGCACGCATGAGGCCCTGGATTCTGTCCCCAGCACCAAAGAGGGGTAAAAAGTGAAGGCACAGATTCTGTCCCAGCAGGTTCAGCAGGATCTGAATTTTGCATCTCTAACAAACTGCTGTTTCCAATCTCAGTAGCAGCCTTTGAGTTGCCACAAACCAGGAGTTCTTGAATTTTATTTAACATGGCCTCAAATTTCTGGAAGGTGCTTGTGACACAGATTGCTTGTTATAACCCAGAGTTTCTGATTCAGGTGGGCTGGGGTGGGACATGAGGATTTGCTTTCCTAACAAGTTCCCGGGGGCTGCTACTGAGGCTGATTGGGAGACCAGACTTTGGGGACCCGGCTCTCAGCTACGCCCTGGACACCCAGTGGATTATCATTCACTCTGAGGACAGACGCCTTGACAGCCAGTTCTCAGTGAGCGAATCGGGCTTTGGATAGCTTCTTTAGCCAAACTCTCTTTAACCAGACTGGAGCAGTTTCCTCAAGTTCAAATGAACAATTTAAAGACATAACTGGAGCAGGGAGAAAGCAGAACTTTGTGTCTGTTTATTGTAAACTTCTTCCCCATACCAAGGGATCCGATCTGTGTAGCTGCTAGCAAGGGTCCTTTCCAAGCAGGTGCCTTAGACACTGTAGGGAGCCTATGCAAATGGATTTGAGCCTCAGGTATGGGTGCAGGCTGGGGTGGGCCCAGATCCCCAGTTCAAAGCTTAAAGCCACACCCCACAGATAGGTATGACTGCTACAGTTTCAGGGACACACTGGGTTCAGAGCCATCGACCACAACTACCCTGAACAAGAATGACCACCCGTGCCAGCACTGGTTCCTCGGAGTCCTTGAACTTGAGAGAGCTGGCAGCCAGATCTGGACAGTGAGCATTTGGCAATCAGAGATTATGGATCCTTTCGCTCTCTTCCTGAACCCTTAGAAGCAGGGTCTGGTTGCTGGACTCCTTATCTCTCTGGAAGCCAGAAGTCTTTTGAGCCAGCAGCTTGTGCTGGGCGAGGGCTTAAAGTCTCACATAGCAAGCGGGCCATGGGGCAGGCAGGTGTGTGGGACACTCGTGCTGCTTGTGTGTGCTCTGCCTGTCAGCTCACAGCTGGGTGACCTGGGTGGCCAGGGATGCCAGGGGCTCCTTGCAGGACTGACTCAAGGAATAAGTGGGATGCTTGCAGCACATGCCATGACAACTGCGGGCACATGCTAGGTTCTCAGCGAATGGCAGCTACTATTTTCAGCCTGATGATAGACTTGAGTTACTAGTTACTCTTGTAAACTGTTCCAGCACAACCTACCTCCTCCCTGCCATCTCAGCCTCCACACCAAGTATGCTGGTGTCGGAAAGCACCTGTGTGGCAGCAGCTGTATTCATTCTGATAGCCAACCCAGGTTTAAACACCTACTGTGTACTGGCTGTCAATCTGGGTCGGTGTTGTCCCTTATAAATATAACACGAGATGCAAATCAATTTAAATCACGTATACAATGTTAAATATTTCAACAATCAGTAGAATGCTTGCCTAGCATAAACAAGGCCCTGAGTTCAATCCCCAATACCACCAAATAAATAATAAATAAGTAAATAAAAATAAAATGTTGCAGAAGCCTCATTTGTTAAAAAAGCAAAAAGAAGCAGAATTTTAAAAAAGAATTAAAAGAATCACAATTAATATTAATGATTTATTTTATTGAAACTATAGATCCAAAATATGACTGCTTTAGTATGTATTCCAGATTAAAAATTATTAATGATATTTTTGCATTCAACTTTTTTTTTGAGGCAAGTTCTCACTATGTAGTGAAGCTGGCCTTGAACTCACTTATGTAGTCTAGGCTGGCCTCGAACTCATGGTGATCATCCTGTCTCAGCCTCCCAAGTGTTGGGATTACAGGCACGTGCCACCACTACTAGCTATCAATTTATTTTAAAGCTGAAGTGTGGCAAAATGCATATAACATACAACTGACTCCTTTAACCCTTTTTTCCTTTTCTTTTTTTTTTTAAATTAAGACTTGAATCAGGATCTTTGCACTAAGCTAAATGCCCAAACTATTATTATTATTAGTAGTAGTAGTATTAATGTTGAGACAGACTCTCACTGAACGGCCCAGTCTGGAATCAACCTTTGGGCTTCCCGCCTTAGCCTCCCACAGTGCTGGAATTACAGGCCCACACCACCAAACCCGGCTCACTTAACCGATTTTAAATGTACAGTTCATTAAAGTCAAGTACATTCACACTGCTGTACATCTATCTCCAGAACATTTTATAAAGTGCTAATGAGATACTTCATGCCTTTCATTTTCATGTTACTTCTTTGAAATCTAGATTTTGCCTTAGACTTACAGCATAGTTCAGTTCCACGAGGGGCATTTCCAGCAGCCAACAAGAGCCATAGGTGCTTTGTGGCTACTGTGAGGCCCAGCAAGCTCTGCTGCCAGGGTGGAGCAGGGAGCGGTGGGGCCCAGTCCATCAGCCTCAGAGAGTCAGGCTTCGGTGGGGGAACATGGGCAGGAAGCAAGCAGAGGGATCCCACGGGCTCAGGTAGCACTAGATTCTGCAGTGAGAAAAGCAGAGCCTCAGACAGGCCGGCCAGAACGCTGGGGAGGCCTCTTTGTGACGTAGTCTTTGAGCCAAGTCTTCACACAGCAGCTGGCCTGAGGGAGATCTAGGATGATGATCTTGACTCTGGACTGTGCGATGGATATTTGGGGAGTCAACACACGTGGTGTAGAGAGAGAGAGATGTCAAGCCCGTCTCGACCTATGCAGTTCGTCACAGTAGGGAGGCCCTGCACGGGGTTCTCCTTTAAGAACTCCCTGGATTGTCCCGTACCACCACCAGCACAGGCGGAAGCCACCAGGGACCAGTGACCTAGTGGACACCTTTCCATGCAGACAGGGACAGCAGGCATAAAGGCCCTGAAGTGTAATGGGGCATCTTGAGGAACAGAAGCAAGGAAGAGAGGGGATGACATTATGAGTCTGGAGTGATCAGGGGCCCTCAGGGCCACGGCAGGAGTTTGGATTTTATTCTCTGTGGGCAGAAGTCATTGCTGGCCTCACTACAGGAGAACTACAGGGTCTCTTGCCAGAAGTTTTGGACACTGACTCTGTGTCTCTACCTAAGTGGGAAACATGCAGAGGTGTGTGTGTGTGTGTGTGTGTGTGTGTGTGTGTAAGGTGTCATAAAGCACCTTTTTTCCTGGTGCTGGAGAATGAATCCAGGTCCTATTGCCAGCTAGGCAGGTGCTCTACCACTGAGCTACATCTCCAGCCTTTTTTGTTTTGAGACAAAGTTTCTTCCTCGGCTGCCCAGGTTGACCTTGAACTTGTGATCTTCCTGCTTCAGCTTCCAAAATAGCTGGGATTACAGTGTGCCACCACACCTACTGCCTTTAAATTGGTAGTACGGACTTCCAGAACAGAGGGTTAAATATAGAACTGTTTCCATAGATGATTATGGAATTCTTTGTCTAGAGAAAAAAACCAGATTCACCCCAAAGCCAAAATCATTCCTATGCAAGGGCAGGGGTGGGGAGTGTGACCTCACTGGCCTGCTCCCAAGGATCCTATACTCACTAGGGACCTCAGCCTCCCCTCTCCCACAGCCCTCTCACCCACCCTCACTCTCAGGCCTACAGCACTTCTCCCTTTTCTGCTTTTCTAGTCTGCTCCAGCTGCCGTAACAAAATTCCACACTGGGACACTCAAGCCACAGATGGCCATCTTCGCTCAGTTCTAGAGGCTGAAGTCCAGGATGGAGGTGTCAGCTGGGCTGGTTTCCCCTGAGGTCAGCTGGGCTGGTTTCCCCTGAGCCCTGCTCCCTGGCTCCCTCTCGATGTGTCCTTGTGAAGCCTTCGCTCTGTGTGTGCACACACCTGTGTTCCTCTGTGTGCCCAATTTTAGTGTTCTGGCAAGACACCAGTGAGACTGGATGAAGATCCACACTGCTTGCCTTGTTTTTAGCTAAATTACCACCTTCTGTGCTTTCTTTAAACACAGACACGTTCTGAACTCCTGGGGTTCACAAAATGTTCCCTTTTTATCAGTATGTGTCTGTGACATGTAATAAGTACCTTGATCATGCAGAATTCCTGCATACACATTTCACCTCTTGATCCTTTTTACATTCCCTTCCTCCCCTCCCATTTCAGTCTCCCCAGTCCCCTTCTCATCTCCACCTAGTCTATCTCTGTTTCTTATTATCTTTATTTTGCTCTTTAAATTATTTATGCTTTGGGCTTCTCATACAGAGAAACCATACAATATTTAAACTTCTGTGTCTAATTTATTTCACTTAGTATTATGGTCCCATCCATTTCCCTACCAATGGCTTTCTTTATGGCAGAGTAGTAGACCACTGTGTGTAAATACCACCTTTTCTTTATCCATTCATCTGTTGATGGACATATAGACTGCTTCCAAGATTTAGCCATTGTGAATTGTGCTGCTATTAACACAGGAATGTATGTATCACTGTAATATGATGTCTTTAATGCTTTGGGGATGATACAGGAGGAGAATAGTTGGGTCAAATGGAATTTCTAGTTTTAGCTTTTAAGTTATCTCTATAATCAACACATGAATTTCAAGATGACACATTTCATCCTATAACACAGTTGCAAGTGGCAGGTAGATGGAAAGAGGCCAGGTGCTCCCACACACACACACACACACGCCCCTCACCCCTACACACACAGCAGTGGTGACATGCAGAATGTGCATGGGAAAGATGCCTTCCTGTTAGAGAGGCCTCTGGTTAAAAACAACCCTGGTGAGCACGATAGCACATAATATCTCAATGTCAACCCTGCCCCCTGCCCTGAACTCTGCTGTGTGCCAAGGGACAAGCTCTGGCATTGAGAAGTCTGTCCACAGATCTCTCCCACCAGTAGGGTAGATGAGAGAGGGAGATAAGTAGCCATAACATTAGGAAAATGGGAAATAACAGAGGTCCAGTCCACAGAAGGGGCCATGGAGGAAGGAATATGACTTTGTACCCTGGGACCTCTTGAAGGAGGTGGCCTGGGAGCTGGATCTGGGCGCTGTTGAGGATTTATGGGAGAGAGGCAGAAGTGAGAGGCAGCAAGCATAAAGCATTCATGGAGTTCCCATGGGATTCATCAAGGGTCCAGCGGATACAGAAGCTCAGATCACTGCCCCACCGCCAACAACATGCTAGGTGTGCTGTAAGTGTGTTTAAATCTTCAAACCAAACCAATGAAGTAGGTACTATTTCTCTCTCATTTTATAGTAGGAAAACGAGGGCACAGAGAGGATAAATACATTCCACAAGGTCACACAGCAACTTAAGTGCAGAGCTGAACTTGAACCTAAGTAATTAACGCTGGCCCATTTTAAAGGGAAGTGAAGGAAATAAAAGATGTGCTGATTAGCATCAGATTGTAAGGTGTCTTTAAAGCCAGCTAAGGCCCTGGCTTTATTCTGCAAACAGGGGGCTATTGAAAGTTTTTGGGAAGCATGTGACACAGTGACAGCCACACTTCAGGGAAATGAGTCCAGAGGCAAATCTTTCTTTTATAGAGCTGGGAAACTCCTCTTCTAGGCCTTTCTAAGGCAGTCTTGCAAGTGAAGATGTAAACTTAGCAGCCACCTACACATTTTCCTCTTCCTCCCTCATAATCACGAAAGCCACCATTTCTTAAACTCAATGCCAAGTGCTCTGCGTGCATTACCTCACTGGGGTGGAGGAGAGCTGAGAGGGAGGAGCTATTGCTGGCCCCACATACAGATGAGGCAGCTGAGGCCAAGAAGGATGATGTGATTTTGCCGAGATCACCCAGCCAGAAAGAGATGACTTGACATCAAGACTCCACTCCAGTCTGACTCCAGAGCAAAACATTTTTAATAATAGTATCGTTTAGCCAGGCATAGTGGCACATGCAGGTAATCCCAGCACTCTGGGAGGCTCGGATTACAAATTAGAGATTTAGCAAGACCTTTTCTCAAAATAAAGAGGGCTGGGGATGTAACTCAGTGCAAGGTTCTGAGATCAATCACCACCATTTCAAATAATAGTAACAGTAATAAGAACATCCTGAGTGCTTCCCCATGTGATGCTGTGAGACCAAGGCCTTCATCTGTCAGCAGCTTGGCCTTGCTTTTCTGATTCTTTTCCAGGATGCTACATTTTATTCCCAGTGGATAGTTGCTATATCCTGTCTCTGTCTCTATCTCTGTCTCTCTGTCTCTCTGTCTCTCTGTCTCTGTCTCTCTCCTCAGACACACACACATACGCACACACATCTCTCAAGGTATATCTGATGCCATCCTCTCCCAGCTGGCTCCAGCCCAGGGAAGGGAGGCAGGCAGGAAGCAAATGCAACCTACCACATCCTTCCTGCTCGATGTTAACACACACCACCTACCCTGGGCAAATGACCACCTGTATGGCTGGGTAAGGGCAGGGCCACGGGCTTTGGTGCTCACCACTGGTGCCCCCAAGCCATCTGTCCCTTGGGAAATGATGTCACAGCTTCTGGCGCTGGGCCTGGTGGGCAAGGTGCCTCCCCATGTTACTGGGCTTGTACAATAAAAGCCTGGTACAGTTGACAACTCGGGCAATAAGGAAAGTGAACACAGAGTTGTGCCTCTCAACAAAGTAGGGAAGAGTAGAGCTTCCCGGGGAATATTGGTGCCTGTGTATTCCTCCAAAATTCACCTTTTTTTTTTTTAGCCTCTTGGATTATTTTGTTTTTGAGATATAGTAAGATCAAGGCAAACTACCTAGTCCAGGTGGGCCTTGATCTCACTGTGTAGTTTTCTATCAGCCTTCCTCAGCCTCTCTAGTGCTGGGATTATAAGCATGTACCACCATGCATGGCTGAAATCTATCTTCAGCTCACTCTGTCCCCAAGAGCTGAGGAAAAACCCTCCTCAAGAAGTTATAGAAAGAAGTATCAGTTTGCTGGGTATTCTAGGCAGGTTTTAAAGCCAATGAAACACCTAGTCTTTCGGGTTTGTTTCTGAATTTTTTTAAAGGCTATAACATAACCCAGAAAATTTTGGAAAACAGGCACAAATTTTGGAACATAAACTGAAAATTTGCAAGCCTCTGTTCTGCCAAATAATAGAACCTTTTGTGGGGATCATGCTGAGATTCAAACTCAGGGCCTGTGCACCAGCTAGACAAGTGCACTACCACTGAGCCACTGCAGCCCCAGATAGAAACTTAACTTCAAGTACCCCAGTATCTCCTGGCTCCTTTTCCCTAGCTATATCTTAATTCTAGGAGTTTAACATAAAAAAAAATTTTTAGGACACGTATGACAGCACATACCTATAACCCCATCTACTCAGTAGGCTGAAGCAAGAGAATCCCAAGTTCAAAGCCAACGTGAACAACTTAGTGAGACCCTGTGTCAAAATAATGTAAAAATTAAAAGGGCTTGCGATGTAGCTCAGTGTTCCCTGCACTCAGTGCTGATACTACCAAAAGAAAAAAGAGAGAGAAACAGGTGATAAAAAGATCTATATTTCCTGCTTCCCTACAATTATTTTCCCTAACAATCAATTAATTTTCCCACACACAGTGGTCCCTTCAGTCTCCTGAAAGGATTTATTCCAGTTCCAAAGTCTAATGATGCAGAATTTGCATACAATCTGCCCACATCCTCCTATATGTTTTATGTCACCTCGAGTTTACAGGACATAATACAATATAAACACTCTGCGGGTAGTATTGTTCTAGTGTATGGTCTAAGGAATCATGACAAGAAAAAAGTTTATACATCCTCAGTACAGATGCAATTTTTAAAAAAAAAATATTTTCTATCCAAGATTGGTTGAAGCCACAGATGTGGACCCTGCACATACAAAGAGACCTCTGTACCCGTAATATCACCTTTCCAAGTAGCATTCTACCGAAAGCTTTTTTCTATGTTGCTATAAAAGTGAGATGGAATCATTACTTTTGTGGTATAAGTAATATATCTTCAATGTAAGGAAAGTTACAAAACACAGATAAATTTATTTTTTGGCAGAACTGGGGATTGAACCTAGGACCTCGCAAATGCCAGTCAAGTGTTCTACAACTGACCTATATCCCATCCCTTTTTTAAAATTTTATTTTAGAACAGGCTGGCATCAAACTTAAGATCCCCCTGCCTCAGCCTCCTGAGTAACTGGAATTATAGGTGTATACCACCACCCCCAGTTTTAGAAATCCAGGATCCTGCTTCCCAGAGATAATCTATAGGCATTCTGATTAGTGCCATCCAAATTTTTTTCACTGTGCACATAGATAAATATAAATTCACAAATTGCTTTAAGTGAAATAAACTAACCATCCTTCTTAACGACTCCCCAATATTCCATTGTGTATCGTGAGAAGCTTCTTGGGCCTTCCATTTCTATTGCTCCTTTAATTTTTCTTGCCATGGGCATCCATACCCATGCAGAGAAGCCTGGCAGAGAAAATGTCATCACCATGAGTGTGGTCAACTCAAATCCAGCCATCATACGTAGCCAGTAGATGAATAAGGAAATGGTGAATGCGGTTTCTCTCTGAGGACCGCTGAAGGGCTGGTGATGTAGCTCAGTAGTAGAGCTCTTGCCTCACATCCGTGAGGCCCTGCGTTCCATTCCCTACACCACCAAATAAAAGGTAAAGTATTTTCTTTTTTTTATTTAAAAAAGTGAAAAGTCAGAAAAGAAGAACAAAAAGCAAAAGGCATAAACAACAACAACAAACTCAAAACAATATCAATATAGGTTTTCACAACAGAATGAAAGAAATTTAACAATGGTTGTTATATTGCATATTTTTCTTTTCTTTCTTTTTTTTCAAAGAAATTAAAGAAAATTAAAGAAAATAGAAAAGCAGAAAAAGGTAGAACAATACCAAATTCAAGGAATTCAAAGGAAAAAGATTCTCATCGTAGAATCACTAGGTGATGCATTACTCATTGTCCTCTCAAAAAATAGTTGCCAAAGCTCCAAAAACAAAGCATAAAATAGTGGCTAGACACTCAAACAGTGACAGCGCAAATCCTTCTGTTCAATGTTCCAACAGCAATTCAGTAATGTGGTCAACTATCTTACACACTATACATTTCTTTATACTCTTTAGAGCCCTTGCTTTCCCTTTCACTTTCACAGTATCTATCATACTCTTTAGATCCCAGTATTGGGTCAGTTGTTGTTATTTTTTACGCTAGAGAGATAATGTGATATTTACTCATGTGAGTCCTGTTTATTTCACTAACAAGGATATTTTCAAATTGGCTCCATTTACCTATAAAGGCCACTAGATCATCATTTTTATGGCTGAGTAGTATTCCATTGTATAAAAATACCCACATTTTTTCATCCACTCTGCAGTTGATGGGCATTTTGGTTGTTTCCAAGATTTAGCTATCACAAATTGTGCTGGTATGAACATAGGTGCACATATATCTCTGTGACCTGACGTTTTCAATTTTTCTGGGAAAATACCCAGGAGGGGAATAGGTGGATTGAATGGAATTTCCAGTCCTTGTTTTTTGAGGAATCCCCATACTGATTTCCATAGTGGTTGCACCAGTCTGCACTCCCACCAACAGTGGAGGAGTGTTCCTCCCCCCGCCCCCGCCCCGCATCCTTGCCAACATTTGTTATCAGTTGATTTCTTGATGGCAGCCATTCTTTCTGGGGTGAGATGAAATCTCAATGCTGTTTTAATTTGCATTTCTCGAATGACCAGTGATGGTGAGCATTTCTTCATGTATTTATTTGCCATTTGTATATCTTCATCTGAGAACTGTGTGTTCATCTCAGATGCCCATTTTTGGAGAGGGTCTTTGAATTTGGGGGGCTTGATGCTTTCCAGTTCTTTATATGTTTTAGATATAAGTCCTTTGTCTGAGGGATTGTTGGCTAAGATTCTTTCCCATTCTGTGGGTTTTCTTTTCACTATGTTGGTGATGTCTTTTGAAGTGCAAAAACTTTTGAGTAATATGAGATCCCAGTTTTTGAGTCTTTGAGGTATTTCCCGTGCGGTTTGCATTTTATTCATGAATTCTCTCCCTACCCCTATGCCTCCAGTGTTTTTACCTACTTTGTGTTCCAGTAGATTTAGTGTTTGCGTTTTAATATTTAGATCCTTGATCCATTTTGACTTAAGTTTAGTGTATGGTGATAGGTAGGCATGGGTCTATTTTCAGTCTTCTGCATCTGGAGAGCCAATTTTTCCAACACTGTTTATTAAAGAGGTTATCTTTTTTCCAGTGAACATGTTTAGCCCCTTTGTCAAATATAAGGTGGCTGAGTGACTTTGTAGTAGTGTTTGCATCTTCTAATCTGTTCCATTGATCCTCAGGTCTGTCTCTTTGCCAGTTCTGTCTTCACGTAAGCCATTACTTCTAATTTGATTTCCTCTATAGCCTCACGAATTTGTTGGATTTTCTTGATCACTGTGTCTCCACATCAGATGTCACAGAGTTTGGGGACTCCTGGTTCCATTGTGGGCTAGCATCTGGCTACTTCTGGGCTGGAGGCCTTTATACTCCTTGGCTAGTGCTGGAGAAACCTACAGAACAAGTTCTGTCAGGAGAGCACCAGGCGGGGCAGCTGGGGCTGGGGGCTCAGTGTGCCTGGTTGCCTGAGTCACAAGTGACAACGTGTTTTATCTAATCTGACACGTTTTCAAGAAGAGGGTGGATCAGTGCTGAATCTGTCTCCCCGTGCAAAGGCAGCTGCAGATGGTGCAGAGATAGTGCTCAGAGTCGGCTTGCGTCGCATTAGTAATTATTTATGTGGAGGTGTATTAGAAAAGACATATAATTAGTAACGTCCAACCTGTAATTCTGTGGATGCTCTTGCTTAGGACGTGACTAGTGGAGGTATTTAAGTAAAAACAGGAGTGAGTCAATTTAAAGAAAGATATTGAGTAAATGATAGCGTGACCAGTACCCAGTGGTGGCTCAGGTCCTGCCGGCAGCACACAGAGGCAGCCCATGCACGTGAAGCAGTTTGTCTCAGGGACAGAAGGACAGCTGGCCAGCACTAGCTCCAGCCCCTAACCTGCCTCTGTCTCCAGAAACAGATTCTCACAGCCCTGTGAGCTGGGCTCCAGAACCCAGAGGGTTCTGAAAGTAAGCAGTCACTATGCTTGCATGGTCTGAGTTCCTGAAATCCAGGCGCTGGTTGGATGGAACATAGAACTCCTGTCCGTGCACTTGTGGCAGATGGCCCGTGTCATGAGTGATGACTTGAATGTTTATTTTTGGTATGAAATTTTAAAGTAGCTCTGTGTATTTATGCTTTTCTTTAGAACTAGACTATCCTGTTGGCCTATGAAGGGGTCTCAGTGGCCTCACAACCATTGTTGCTGATCCTGTTCACTGCATTCATGAGTCATTTCTTTTCCAAGATGCTTCTGAGTAGCCGGCTGTGGTGGCTCACACCTGTCATCCCAATGCTGTGGGAGCCTGAGCCAGGTAGGCTGGAAGCTCCAGTCCCGCCCAGGCAACTTACAGTGAGCCTGTCTCAAAACAAAAATAAAATAAAAGGATTGAAGATACAGCTCAGGTGAAAGGCCCTGAGTTTATTCCCAAATACCACCTCCCACCCCCCAAAAATGCTTTACACTAGAATGGTGTCTCTGGCACTGTGGCATCCCCAGGGTGCCCTAAAACTTGAGGAAAGTGCAGATCATGACTCCTTGTCCTGTAGTAATTTTCTTTCTGTTCTTTATAACTTTCACTATTAAACAAAATGAGTTCCTCTGATAATTAACAGTAAGTGCTATAATGGTGGTGTAATTACCAAAGACAATTCCCTTCTGTTTTAGAGCTATAATTCAAAGAACATGGGGTGAAATAACAGGAAATTGCTTTAAAAAGGGGAGAAAGTAGGAAGAAAAAGGAGGGAGGGGAGGACAAAGACAGGGAGCCAGTGATGATGAAAGTGGGGCAAGACTGTTGAATTTGGGAAAGGAATATATGCAGGATATTTTCAGTGTGTATTGGGGAAATTTTTACTGTAAAATGTTAAAATTAAGCTGGATGTGGTGGCCTAGGCCTATAATCCCAGCACTGTGGAAGGCTGAGACAGGAGGATCACAAGTTTGAGCTCAGTTTAGTGACTTAGCGAGACTTGATCTCAAAATTTAAAGAAGTGAGGATGTAGCTCAGTGTGAAGGCCCTGAGTTCAGTCCCCCATACAGAACAGAAGTCTCAAAATTTAGGGTCAAAGGCTTAGTTCCAATCTGGTCCTTGACTGGAAAGTTTATAAAAGAGTGTATCCTACTTTTCAGTCAGGAAAAAAGGTATGATTGCATCCCATCCTTCAGCACCCCTTCCACAGTGATGTTGCACATCTGACACCAAATGACACAGA
>PVJX010019448.1:0-34842 GCA_004027295.1 Dolichotis patagonum | reverse complement strand
CATGATCCGTCACCCTCCAAAGCCCCACCTCTGAACATCTGAAGCTCTGGGAGGATATTCTAGATCCAAGTCAATGCACATAATTCCTGACAGATTACTGTAGTGCAAAATTTCTTTCATCAATACATCTACACAGTAAATTAGCTCTTGACACCATATGAGGAGAGACAAGTAGACAAAGTCATTACTGTGTTCAATGATACAAAATTTCAGAAAAAAAAGGAAAAAAATCGTGTTCAAGGATAGAGAAAATGAACATACAATGTATACAGAAATGCATTTACCCTCCCTTGTACTTAGCACTGTGTTCCCTTCTACTCTCATAACCTTTGTCTAGAATAGGTTTTGCATTTAATTTCTGTAAGCTGTTTTTTCTTCTTTTTAAAAATTGGCGTCATCAAACAAAGAAAAAGCCATGCAACATTGGAAAATCCAACCAAAATGTTTCCCTCCTCTTTTGAGCCTGGGAAATTTCCAGAAATAGATTCCAAGGTGACCCCAGGGCTAGGTCAGGTCACTGTCAGTGTAAGAAAACTTTGGAATACTTTTGAAATATCTACCTGCTGCATATGGCTATCATGTGAGAAGATGCCAAAGCTAGAAAAGAAGGGAAGAGGATTGCTTCAGGAAAATTAATATTTAATTTTAAGGTTTAAATTATCTCTGCTTTAATAGAGTTGTCTGATTCATAATTCAAATATTGAACTCAGCCAGCATTGAATTTGTAATTGGTTATGGCCCAGTATAATTTTTTATTGCTACATTCTGAGGGATTTAAATGTCAGCATTTGTTTGTTTATGGTATTTTTATAATTTTTTATTCATTTTCATTTCTTTCTTTTGAGACACTGTTATAATAAATTAAAAATTAGGTGATAGGCTTTAAATTTTGCTTTATTGTAGATTTTATATCTAAAAGTAGTTGCTTAGCTTCTGTGACTCAATAGCAACAAAATACAGTGGAGGTAAAACATGCCAAGGTACACAATGGTCTCCAGTGTCTTGTTTTCAGCTTAGCTCTGTGACTCACCTGGTTTTTGCTGAGCTAAGATGTTCCAGCCATACTTGCCTTGTCCCTCTACCTTATGTAGCTCCAGTTTAATCCTTCTTTATGCTGTCAATTCCTGATTACTTTGACAGAATCCATTTCGTAAAATTTTTAAATGGCCAACTCTGTCTCAGCACTCTGATCTGTAATTCCAAACTCAACTCTTCTTGGACTTCTTACTTAGTCATGCTTTAAAAACTGAATATTACTTATTTATTTTACTTTTACAATCATGGGTAATCTCTCTTATATCCCTCTGCTTTACTTTCTGTAAAGCCATTTTATCATCATTTTTGTTACCTGTGCATGTATGTACGTGTGCATAGGAGAACACATAGACTCTCTCAGCATTCCATATTAAAATCTAAATGATTAGATGGCAGTGTCTTTCTTATCCATATTCAGTGGCATTACTTGAAACTTGGAATGGCATCTAACATGGATTAGAGTCTCAAGAAATCAAGGTAGAAAGTCAGAAAAGAATGGAAGAAAGAGAGAAAGAAAGGAATGAAGGAAGGAAGGAAGGCAGAAAGGAAAGAAGGAAGGAAGGAAACAGGGTGAAAAAATTCTAATATTGCTTATCATCTTTGTGAAAGAATGGTTTCTTATGTTGCAGTAAGTCGTACTGTATTTCAATTTCCTGCTATAATCAACAGATAAAGCTTTTAGGACAAAAGAATGAGAGTGTCTTATAAGTGGACACCTGTTTTAGAAAATCAGGCAGGTGAAGGACAGATTTACCATCATTATGCATTAGATGCTGAAACGACTTTCAAAACAATCTGTGTGCTATCTGTGGGAGTTAACAAAGATGCCCTTTAAGTGGCAGCTTTCTTTCTCTAAATGTATGTATGTTTATTCACTAGAAAAGCATGCAAGAAAGCTTGAAAGGGTTTAGAACTAAAGTAAATGCTGTTTTGTACTAAAATCTACCTGGATAATGGTGCAAAATTGCTGAAATAACTGATAAACTTCAGAGGAAGAAAATGTTCCTGAGTGCTGAAAATAGTGTTTGAGGACATTTTAGCAAGTGGATAGTAAGAAACATAGAAAAAATTAACCAACTAAATGACAGCAATATGAGGCTATGTTTTTAATAGAAGTAAAAATACCCAGGATATTGTCTTATTCTGTGGCTTCAATCACAAGATTCAATCCATTTATTCATGGGATTTCTCTATCTCTGGATACATTCTTTATTTTGATGCCTCTGTTTGCAACCCTGCCCTCCTCCTCCATGTGGGATTAAATTCAGAACAAAAGAGGAACAAAGTGAAATGAACTGTGGTGATTTGTTTGGTAAGGGTCACATGACTGTCTTTGGCTCAAGGATGGGTTTAGCCTAATCTAAAATCACACAGTGTGGCAATCGAGTAGCTCCGAACTCCCAAGGGAAGCTCCTTTTCATGACAGGCAGGACAATGGGTACAGTGTGGTTTAAGGGTATATTTCCGCTGTACTCATCCATGCTCATGGGATCCTGTATTACGGCTTCTATGCAGAGATTTCTAGTTTCCATTTCCACAAAGCTATTTTATTCTGTCATGCTTTGTGGGTTGGGCATTTTACACATACAGGTTTCTATGAGGATGGAATCCAGTTTCCTAAGCGGGAAATGAGCACACTTGACACCCACCAAGGTAGGGAAGCGGAGGCAGGTGCATCTCTGCCTTGACACCCCTTCCTTTTTGCCATTTTGATTGCCCTTTCTGAAGATTTTGGTTGCTATCTCAGGAAATGCATTCTACATTGCTCATTTTTCTCATCACTGAAAGCCCAGATTAGAAGGGGTCACTCCAAAAGGGGAGGCTTTCTTGGTAAAATATCTCAGCCAATTTCAAGCTAGGTACCTTATAAATTGAATCCACAGAATTCAATTGACATAGGACTCTATAATGCATCAAAAAGAATTTGTGATAAAAATGTTGGTATTTTTCTCTTACTCCTCTCTTTCTCCATCATCCCTGAACAACCTGGTATCAGAAATTATCTATATTGTCTCTCTATACGTGGACTACCCAGTTTCCTTCTTCTGTTCTTCTTTCAAAATTCCAGCTATAGTTTAAGTTCTTTTAACATCTTCTCAACCACAGACTCCACCTTGCAGATTTATCTGGGTCACCATGAGATCATCATCACTGAATTAGTCATAGTTATCATCTGACTTAGACACTATTATACTTCATATAATATTACATGTATTTAATCTTTGCTACATGCAAAAGGTTTGGGTGCAATGACCCCTCCTAACATGTTGTCTCTGTATCATCGAAGTCCCCAGGGTGTCTCCAACATGGTAAGATCTGTTACTGACATGATGCCAATAGTTTCCTTAAATTTCAAAGAGTTCTCTCATTTAAGTTCAGTTGCTCATTTATTGGCTACACTCCTTGCAAATGCTCACAGTTCTGTGATCAACAGTATGATTGGGCGCACATGTCACAAAGGTAGTTTGCTAATCTCTCCCTTCTGCAGATTATGAAATTGGACTTGGTACGAACTCAAATTGTTGCTTTAATTTCGTCTTTTAATTTGCATCTCTCTCTCATTGTCTTGTCATTTTTCTCATGTTTATGTTGTGTTGTTTTGATGACAATAGTTACTCCTAAGACAGGGGAGCCAAGGACTAAAGTGAGAACTACTGCCCTACCTCAGATACTTTTCTCTATGAGGCTACTGAGACTTTAAGAAACACCATCTCAAAAACTTCTCTGCTCCTGCCCACGAGTTATATATTCAATATTTGGGCATACAAGTGACCAAGGTATATTGAAAGATTCAAGGTGAATACGTGAAAGTGCAAAAAGAAGACAGAATAATATAAATGTGAAGGTTGGTTGCCTCTTAGCATTGACTTCAGCTGCTTGTTTTGGGATCGAGGAAGTTTTTGCATATTATTGATTCAACAAAGGTAAAACTACCCACTTAGGTGCTCAGTGAATTGCACGAAGCTCTTAGCTGCGTTTGAAAAGGAGATCAGCTGCGCTGCTGGTCATTGATCTACCCAGGGAGGCATGAAATTTGATTATCCTCTTTTTGTAAAAATTTTTTAACAACCATGGCTAATTGGACATGAAACCATCTAGTACTATTCAGGATCAAGCTGCATGCATGGCTCGGCGAGGCACTGCCCACGCAGCACCGTCTTCAGGTTCCCTATACAAAAACCAGCGGGGGTGGATTTGGTTACCACAAAATGTTCCCTTGCTCATGAAGTGCCTAGAAATGAGAAGTTTCGGAATCTTCCACCCCATGAAACTCGTACATGAAAATAGCAGAGACTAGCAGCCAGGAGACTATGGGTATGAGACAGCAGTGGAATATAAAAGTTTCCGTGTCAGAAGTCAGAGCCTTCGGTGCTAATTCCTAGCCTGAAAGAAATCTCAGAAATGAACCATTTCAAGGGAAGTTTTGATTCAGTTTCATTTTTATAAAAAACATTGTCATGTTCATTTTTAAAAGAAACCATGTCTCAGTAATTGGGGAAATCTTCCCAGTACTACCCAGCTACCAAGTCGTGGTACTGGGATTCAAAGCAGGGTGTTCACCTCCAAAGACACCTCTGAGCCACTGAGCTCCTGGACCACTGTTAAAGCATGTAGCAATCACATGCGATTTAATTTGCGTGTGTAGTCATGTTTGTGTTCATGTTTTCCCCTGTTTATTTTTCAGTTTTTCAATGCCTTCTGCATTGCCCTCTAGTGAGTATTGAATTGCTTATGAAGGTTTGTATTTGATACAGCTAAGTTGTCTAGTTATCAAAGCTTCCAATGGGAGTCAGGATATGTGGAGTGTTTTCTGACATAAGAGGAGCAGGTACCCCTAAGATGGTAACAGGAACCAAAATAGATATTTGTTGTGCAAAGAATAGTGTTAAAATTTGCAGAGTATCTCAATTATTTCCAAATATTTTCATGTGAGACTATCTGATTTTAAAATGTTTTGTCAGAAAGAAAGAAAAAGTTGGCCAGGAGGAAATCTGCCAGGAGGGTTGACATGGCTGAACATTCAAAAGCCAGTCTTATTTTTCCAAAGTGCCATTGTATTAGGAGGAAAGAGAATTCTATTCTTTATACACTTACAATGTACCACATCACCTACGAAAACATATTTGTCTTATATAGAAAATAGGTCTAGAAGTTTTCTCTTAATGCCTTTAGCTGCTCCTGAAGCAATAAATTTATATTTGTGCAAAAAACCATGACCATGACCTTGATTAGTTTGTAAATTATTAAATAGTTAGGAAATTAATAAATTAAAAAATACATGAGGAACATTTTATAGCATTACATAAACTTGAGAATCATGCTGTCAATTCTCAAGGGAAGGAGTGGTCACAAAAGACCAGCATGAAAACTCAGTAGATGGGCTGGGTCTCAGAGACAGGGAAGCGTGAACAACTGACTATCTACCAATGGGAACATATGTCAACATCTCTACGTTAGCAGCGGGTTAGTGCTTTAGTGTGGGATGAATTATATTACAGAAAGACTCCAGAGAAACTGTTATGTTTTCAGATAGTAAGGCTCTCAAGTTGAAATAGGTGTACAATTTGCTCCTTATACACCTCACGAACACACCTTACTGAATGAAACATAAAGTAGAAGCTTGGTTGGATAGGATGAAGATGTGATGAATAGGAAGGAGTCACCAAAAGCATTTTTCTGTGACAAATCCATTTAGGGAAGTGAGCTTAGGATCTTTCTCTGGGATTTTTTATTTTCTTGTGTAGACTTATGCTTGCCTTAATTTCAGCCTCAAATTCTACTGTTAGTATTTTTTGTTGGGCCAGTCTACTAGCAATGGATTGTTTCATATTCTAGTGCTAATTTTGCTTTCATTTTCACATAGTTTTACTGGATACAGAATTCTTGGTGGAAGATCTTTTTCTTCCATTTTGTCATCCAAATGCTTCTGGCTTCCATGGAGTATAACGATGCCAAGTGTTATCAGTTAGTGTTGTTGACTTTGTTGCTCTTCTAGTTTATGAAACTTTTCAATTGTACAGACAATTTTTAATGAAATTTGAGAAGGCTTTATCCATCAGGAATTTAAATACTCTTGTTGTCTTTTTCTCTCCTCTCCTTCTGCATTCTTTAGTATAAATATTGGTACACTTGATAATGCCCCCCCCAGACTATGAAGTTCTTTTAACTTTTCTTCATTCTTTTTTTTTCTTTTTCTTTGACTAGATGGCTACTTCTTTTGTTTCTCCCTGCCTATTCAAATGTGACTCTATGCCCTTCTTATATGATATTTTTACATCATCGTTGATTTCTCAACTTCAAAATTTCTATTTGGTTTATTTTTTTAAGCTTCTTCCTACTTAATGGCAGTTCCTATTTGGCAAGACATAATTCTACTTTAGTTCTTTAAGTATGGATTTCTTGTGTTCTCTGAATTTACTAAAAATAACTGACTCATCTACTAAGTTTACTGCTTGCATTTTCTTAGAAATAGATTCTATTCAATATGTTTTTATTCTATAGGTAATAATTTCTATCTTTATTGGATGTTTCAATTTTCTGTATAAAGCTGGACACTATACTTCATACAACATAGCAAGTTAGAAATCAGATTCTGTCCTTGAAGATTTCTTGTTGTTATTATTTGTTGTCATACCTATTGTTTGTTTAGTGACTTTCTATCTAGATGTGTAAAGTCTGTTTTCTGTGTTGTATGTGGCCACTGACTTCTGCACTTGCTTATTTTAGTGGCCAGCTAATGATCTGACGAGGATTTCCTAAATGCTGAAACTAGTCAGCCTCCCAAATGTGGTATGTCTCACCTTCACAGCAACTGAAGAAATCAGGCAACACATCTGTGTTCACATATTTAGTTTATTTCTATATATAGACAAAAGGGAAAAGCATTTTACATTTTACATCAAGGATATCAAATTTTGCTAAATGAAAATAACTCTGGGTATGTAGAGATCAGCCTAGCCTTCAAACTTTCTCTTTATTATCAACAAATCCCACAACTATTATTCATTCAGTTCTTTTAACCCAAGTTCGACATTGCTATCTGACAGGATCAGCGATGCATACATTGTTACAACATTGCACAATTCTGCAAGAAATGACAATTATGCCACACACATGCTGCTAAATTAAGTATTAAACATCACACTCATGACCTAAAAGATAAAATATTATGGAAATAAAATTGAAATAAATATCTTATATAATTTTGCTTACCCAGATACTCTGAGCAAATTACAATTACAAGAATTAGCAAATTACAAGAATATTAAGTCAACCAGATGCTAAGATGTAGCACGGTTTATCTTCCTCTACCATGGTCTTGTACTTCACTAATATCTTCTATATGACATAAATTTTGCATAGACCTTAGAGAGATAATTGCTTATAATACTAACAAAAAATGAGAGATTTGTGACAAGCTTGCCTCAAGTCTAACACTATTACAGCAGGAGGTACATTCCAAAATCTTTGCTGAATAAATTCAGTTTGCAACTAACTTGATAGATGAGGAGTTAAAAAGACAAGACACCTATGAAAAGTTTTGTTCTAAGTAAAAACTAACAATTTTGGATAAAAGTTATTGGATTTTCTACTAGTAGATATCACTATAGATTAAAGGAAAAAGTAAAAAATTGTGAAAAAGGCAGAAAACTACATACTGTGAGCACTATGGTATCATCAAAGATAATCTCTGTATTTTAAAAGTATGGAAAAGTTTTTAAAATACTTCATCTATTGCTTGTTTAAAAGAACTGAGGGATTAAGTGATTTAAGATTTTCAGATTTTCTGAATCAATCGAAATATGTTTTCCAACGTTAAGGCATCCATTTTCTAATTTCTTTCTCATTCTTTCTTCTTTCTTTCTTTCTTTCTTTCTTTCTTTCTTTCTTTCTTTCTTTCTTTCAAGATGATATATGCAACTTGTATTGGCAAGAGTTCCCTAAAAGTAAAATGTACATAATCAAGATACTAAACATGCAATGCTTTTTCTCTGTGGTATTTTTATGCTAAATGACACAGATTCAGCAACATTTATTACCCAGTAGATAGCTGCAATGGATGATCACAATTTCATAATTTCTCTCATTTTTTAAAACTGTTTTTCTTACCAAAGGATACAGTCATACAGTTTATTTTGTTCACTTTTTTGATTCAGAGCTGTGAGCTCTTTTCTTTACCTCAGTTTCACATTAGCAACAAAGACAGTACATTCATGGTTCTTCATGGAAATCTGATGTCCATGAAAGCTTCTTTTAGAACTTATTATTATTATTACATACACATATGAAATATTGGAATGTATATTACTATAGGTAAATAAGTGGGAATGCAGAGAGTTATTACCAGCATATTAGAGTCAAAAACAAACTTTTAGTTTCCCATAAAGTTATCTGTGTATGTGGGGGGGTCTGTTCTTATCTTTTTAGAGAATGTTTGAGCTAAACATAGAATTAAACCTGCGTGCCCATTTACTCCAAACAATTCTATACCTCTTTGTGGAAAAGTTATTTTTGTTGAACCAAATACATTGTGATACAGCAAATAATTACACAAAATATGTCAAAAATTTTTTTAAAAGGGTGAAGAAATTCAATGGCACTTAAATTTGTAACACGTCTTTCTTTTCTAAAGTTGTAATTATTTATAAAAGAACACTGTACTGAAAGCAAAATGCAGTAAGCCACCTAAGTTTTAAATGAATAAAGAAAACCACTTTGAACTTTTCCATTTTGTTTTTCTTTAGATGTCTTGTGTTGGACCATCAAAAATATCTTTCTAGCCATACTATATTTTTACATAAACAGTAATGCCATTCTTCGTCTATGGGAAGTGAAGGGAGTAATATTTGTTCTTGCCAAACTTAATGATTTTGCAGGTGTTGTGCCTTTTGGAGCCCGGTGAAGAAGAAAACGTGATGAGTCAGGAACCATGAAGAGAGATGAGTGGAAACAGAAGCCAAGAGGAAGGAAGGTGTACCTCTTGAAAGTCAAACTGCACACTGGCAGGCAAGAACTCTAATTTCCACTCAAGTGTTTGTTTCTACAAAGAGTCCCACCGATTCCTGTAGTAAATGTGAGCGAGAGAAGGGAGCCCTTGGCGTTGCCCCAGAGAAGGGGAACCTTTAGCTGACAGTTCTCCCAGCAAGTTTCAAACGCAAATACATTTTAAAATTCAATGCTTCAAATACATTGTAAGACCAATGAGTCAGTTCAGAATGTCCCACGAAAAAAGAAGAAAAGGAAGTTTTCTTTAGAGCATTTTAAACCTGTAGATCATTCCTCAAGTTAAAAGAGTGTATTTTTAGCACTGGAAATGTTATCATTTCTAGAAAGCATTGTATTAAAAACAGTAGAATATTGGATGAATCACTAGATAAAATAATGTAAAATGGTTTCCACTTTCATAGTTGTAGATTTTGGAAAAGCATAAGAAAAAATAGCTGAGTCAACAAAGGTCAGGCCTTTGTGTGACCGTCTTTGGTGTCATCTTACATTTAAAGTACTGGAGTCCTTATTGCAAAAATCTATGATTTATTAATTTTTTGTCCACACAGGATTTCCTGAACTATACTCAGTTTGCAACAACTAAAACAGGCTAAGGAAAGAAACTCGCTACTGGTGGAACCCACGGTGCACCTGGCTCATGGTTCTTCGGATTCAGGTGTCTTGGGCAATGTTGGAGCTCTCAGCTTCTCATTCTACTGTGATCATTACTGCTGGAGTAAACACGGAACAAGTGTTTTTACAGCAACTGGGTGAATACCCTCCATTAGATCAAGGAAGATTTACTAGAAACTTTCTTTTCCAGTGTAGGGTATAGTTCAGTACTGTCAGGCTAACTTCAGTGCATAATTTGTATCGGCTTATTTCTCATATCTTACATTAAGCATGAAAATGTTAGGCATGATAAACCAAAGAACTGTTTTTGACAACAAAAAAATACACATGAACTACTAAATAAGGACAAGTAGAATTCAACTAATAGCCATCCTCACACCAGTATAAATGTTTAAATTCATAGAGCAGAAAGAAAATATTCAAACTGTAACTGAATTCCTTGTAAGAGAACTTCAGTATTTAGTGACTCCAATGCATTGTAAATAGAACTGTTTATAAATTCTAACCTATGAAAAGATAAGCTGTTTCTTGCAAAGAAAGAAAGGACATACAGAATTGGAAGTAAGCCGGTTAGTGTGACAAAAAATTAGTATGACAAATAAGTTTTATACAATTATTTATAAAATTTGTAGGTGCTATTTATCATCACTCATGGGTTATCTTTCAAGTTTATGTATAGACCTACAAATATTCTCTCTGGTGTCCTCCATGGAAGCCTATCTAATACATCTGCTTTTCTGCCTTTAAAGACTGGGCCAACACAGAGCTAGTGAATGTTTCAAGTACAGTCAGGATAGACAGAAGGAAAATACACTGTGAAGTTTTTCCTTTTGTTCTCTCATGTAACATTTTCTGAAGTTGTCTTCACCTTATTTCCATTGCTTTTCTAACATTTCTGGAAAATGATGGAGGTCATTTCTCATCAATGTTGAGATTCTTAACAGCACTCTTTGTTCCTCAGGAAAATATAACATCACTGTACTGGAGGAGCATCTTGATGAAGAAAGATGAGGCACATAAAGTTCTTTTACCACCCAGTGTGAGGTGCCTCGTAGAGGCTTAGACAGTACTTTCAACCTACACGTTTCAAAATCTTACTCTTGTCTTGGTTATGAATAAGAAGTGAAGGGAGACAAAATCTCCCCTTCTGAGTTTCCAAGGAAACTTCGGCTTTAGTTACCACTGGAATTAAAAAGCAGATGCTGATTTTTGTTTCACTCTGTTGTACAGTTGTTCAATTTAAATTACTGCCATAATTATTTAGATGTGCCACATGCTGGGTTCTTGAAGATGTGCAATGTAAGAGGACATTCTGTGTGAAACACTCTCCCTAAGAGTGACTCAACTGTCCAACAGAGTAGGTGCCCCTCTGATGTCAAGAGTTCCATGTGTGACTGCCTTGGTCATCAGCTAAACATCTGATCCACTCTTAAAACATTAGATAACCTGTCTTCTGTAACCAACCTCACTTTACACAGAATTGTAAATCTCTATTCTTTTCCCCAAAGGTGTTACACACACACACACACACACACACACACACACGAAGCTAGTAACAGGGAAAAATTGAATGACATGTAGTAATTTCAGTGTACAAACACCTGAATTTAAAACCAGACATACTAGAGTCCTCAAAGGTGATATTGAGTTGGACCCCTATCTGCTTTGATTCTTAATTTATTAATCTGAAAAATGGGAATGCAGAGAATTTTTCCATTAAAAGTTCCTTTAAACTTCCAGAAACTGAGAATTCTTCTATGATCCCTTCCATTGTGGAGACACAATACCTAACACTTACACATTAAGTAAAATAAACCTTTGTCTAGCTTATGTTTTTGGAGAATATAGTCCATGGTTACGAGCTCCGAGAGAACAGTATCATGGTGGAAGGACGTAGGGCCGCTCAGCTCATCAGGACCAGAAACAGATCAGGGGCACAATCCTGGAACACATGGAGGGAACAGCTACAGAGCCTACGACTTTATGAACCCACAGAGGCACCTGTAAATGTGCTTCACTGATTCCCACAGTGGATCCCAAGTACAATAGGTCTAAATTCCACCCTCGCTTCCAGGATGCCTGTTTAAAGTTTCATTTCAAAATAGATGGGCCCTTACTTGGTGAGACTTGTTCTGTGTGTATTACAGTAACCAAAGACAGACACTTCACTGATGCAGGTGATACAGTGGCAACCATGACTGGAACAATGCACTTCCAATACATACACTCAACTTCTCCAAATGTCTGAGGATCAACCATGAGAGACTAAGGATGATAGAGGAGAGGGGACTCATATATTATTTTGCTTTCATGCAGTTAATATTCTCAAAGCCAGTGCTTTGAAGGAGGCATACAGAAAGACATACAAACGCATAAGCACACACAGTGGACATGCAAATTGAAATTATAACTTTACAGATATGATTAGTTAGCAGATTGGAAAATACAATGGGTTGGTTTTGGGAGGTGTGAGTAATCTGAGGAAGTGAAAAATGAGCTGTTATGGTGAGCATGAGTTGGGGATGATAAATACAGCTAGGTAGAAAGGAAATACAAGAAACATACAGCAAGTGTGGTGACTATGAGGGGAATAGATAGATGTGGTTGATAAATTCGGGTAAAAGAAAGAAAGGGGAATGTGAAACATGAGACAAGGAGAGAAACAGGTGGTGTCTAGACTCTGTAGACACCTATAAATCATGCAATTGTCCTAAGAACTTTTAGCTTGGAATGAATGTTTAGCCTTTGAAGGAGTATGTGCCAGAGGAAGGGACTGGCATGATTGAAAATAACGTTTTAGTGAGTACCCTCTAGACATAATATTAAAAAATGACTTGTTTGGAGATAATATGGATTGGAGATATCAGTCCAGAGTTTCTAAAAACATTTTTAGAAAGAGACCATGCCAGCATGCACTAAAGTGATTAGTTGTATTGTTTCCCTACAACTGTTATATCAAATCACACACATTTGTTGCTTTACACAACAGAAATTAATTCTTCCATGGTTTGGTAACTCAGTGATGAAAAATAAGGTTCAAAAGAACTAGTTCATAGGACCTCATTCCTTCTGGAGACTCCAAAGGATCATCCACTGTTGTCCTATTCCAGTTTCTGGTAAGGGCTGTTGACCCCCTGGCTTGTGCCTACATCTCCTAAATCTCTGCCTCCTTACTCCCAGCATCTCCTCTTCTTCAGTCATGTTAAATATTCCCAACTTTCCTTTTATGTGACACATTTAACTGAATTTAGGCCCCACATGGATATTTCAGCATAATCATTTCATATCAAGATCATTTACTTAACCATAGTAGAAATATCTTTTTTTTCTTTGCTATATAACAACTCAGCATTAATGAAACTTTGGAATCTGAAATTACAATACCCTGTTCTGGTGTGCGTCTAGATGTCCCCCCAAAACTCATTTTGTCATAGGTGGAGCCTATCAGAGATGATTGGATCTAGAGTGTGATCCTGGGATTACGAGTGCATGCTTACTAAATTAGTCCACTAATTGGTTTTGGCACAGTTCTAGGTAGGATTAAGAGTGCCCCTCCCTGGGTGTGAGTGCTACCTTCCCTAACGGTGGGTATCCTGTACGCAACAGAATGAAACAGAAAGAATGTGTTGCTTGCTGCTTATTGCCTTCTGTCTGCCCTACCTTACCATGAACGGTTTCTCCTCTGCCCTGCCACCCTGCATTGGAGCCAGCAGACTAGGAACTGAAACTTGCACAAACTGTGAGCAACAATAAACCTTTTCTCCTTTGCCTTTGAGTATTGTGTATCTTGTCTCAACAATGAGACAACACCCAAGACTGACACCAGTAGCAAACTTGAGAGGTTACAAATGCTACATTCAGGTTCAATAGTTTTATATAAGAAAACTCATAGAACTCCTTGAAAGATATAATAACATGCATTTGTTTATTAGAGGAAAAGGATACAAAACAAAATCTGGAAAATTCCAAAACATGAAAATTTCCATTGTCCTCAGTCACAGTACCCTACTGTTACTGATGTGTAGAAATACATGTGGAGAATGAGTTGCTAATCAGGAGATCTTACCTGTGTGTTAGTGTGCAGAGTTGTGAAGTCTGATATCTTAGGTGTTCACAAACACTCAAGTTGGATGTCATTCCATGGACATGACTGATTGGCCTACCGGCTAATTGTCTACAAGTCTGAATTTAGTTTGTAGGTGACCTGACACTGTGGTAACACAAACACCTCCCCCTAAATCACATAACTGGCCACTCAAACATGCCCAAACATACCCAGTTACTACTATTGGATGTTGGTGGCTGCATGCCAAGATCTGCTTTGGCCAGCTCCTCCCCTAAGAAGAGAGACTTTTAGCATGTACAAAAAGCATTACCTCCCAGAAGTGAAGGGCAGCAACCAAATCTCTCTTCGGGCAAGGGAAAATTCTTTAACACACCTTAGTGTTCAGTTTCTAGGGAGTAAAATGTAGATATCTCATGGGAGCAATATTTACTCTGTCATATGCAGATTTGTTAGCTCACCAAGTTCTTTTTATTCCAGTCATTGTGGAAAAGTGTCACCAGAAACTCTGAAGTATACTCAGTCCTCAAAATTTAATCCCTTCTCAAAAGGGGTCCTGATTAAAGCCTCTTGAATACAGAGGGAACTATGTTGGCTTCATTCTCCAACTTAGTGAGCCATGCAGAGTCACTCTCAGTGAAACCTCATGCTGCTTTTGCAAGTTTCCAATGCTTGGGGCTCCCAGCCTGGGTGGCTGTTTCTGCTGGATCTTCTGACCCTCCACGTGCTCACCTTGCGTCAGTAGAGACAGTTTCCTCTCTCTAGGAGCTGGGGTGAGTTTTCCAGATTGTTTTGATTTTTTCTCTACCTCATACTTTAATTCTCTAGCTTCTCTGTATTGACTAATTTTCCTGTTGGTTCACTCCCAGTTCCCAAATATCTGCCTTTTTTCCCGCTCTTTACCAAGTTGCTCTTTTCAGGTATCTTAGTTCCATGTCCCAGAAAAGCTGTTTTTTGGCAACTGATTTGTACCATGCCATTTCTAATTTCTTTATGTTTCCAAATTGTTTTCCCAATATCTAATGACTTGGAGTCCAGCAAACATACCAAGTAATTCTCTGGGATAATCAACCAATAAAGTGAAAAGGGATGCTTTTAGCAGACCCCACTTAACCCCTCTCTCAAGAGCCGTGACCTCTTTGGTTCAAGTGAAGAAACCAGTGAACTTCGGTGGTCTCTATAATCTATTTTCCTCCAGTGGTGGCTGCCAATAGCCAAGCTTCATTATTTTAGTTATGTCAGGAAGACTGAAAGCAGTAGCACTAGAGTAATAAGGGTTTGCCTTTACTGATTTACTTATAAGGAATTTAAACATGTCAGGGGAATAAATAAGGCAGGCAGTTCTTAAACATGTATACTTGGATTTACATATTTATAGAAAATTTAGCACTGGTGTCCATTTTTCACCCAATTTGTGCCACCTAGGTGGTCCCTGCAATGATGCTCATTTTCTTCAATAAATCATCCCTGTCCATCCAACTCTCTGCATTACCATGTTATTTAAAATATACCATTGGTGCCAAGGATTTAGCTCAGGAGCACAAGCACTTGCCTGGCAAGTGCAAGGTCATGAGTTCAATCCCCAGTACCAAAAGCAAACAAAGAAAGAAACAAAAACAGTGGCTTGGGGGCCATAAGTGTTCCTTATTCTGTACTGATTTTAAACATAATGTTATTTGACTTCCTTTCAAATGTGTGAAAATCAACTTTACACTTGAAGCAAAAATGAACACACATTCACTTTTCATTATATTTTGAGCATAGTCATCTAGGATAAGTCAATCTTTTCTCTCTCCATCTTTACATTTAATAGATAGATATAGATGTATAAATATATGTATTTGCTTTATAAGCTTCTTTCCTCTTGTAAAGTTACTATTTTCAAAGTTTTGCACTGATAAGATTTTATTTAACTTTTAGGTAAAGCATGCTCAGTCATACATGTTCATAGCTAGTGATATAAAGGAAAACACACATAACATTAAACACTACTTTATAGCCAATACTCAATAGATCTATACATTGTTTTTAAACTTTTGAATGTGTGCTAAATGTTTTAAAATACTATTAAAGTTCTCTTTCTATAACTTACATATGATTAAGCCAAACACAAATGCTTCTGCCATTCTTCACTCTATTTCAGTAAATCATTAGAAAACAAAACAAATATGCAAATTTAGTTCTGGTTTCGACAGTTAAGAAAAGCAGTACAACCTGATCATTGTTGGGAAGTTTTGGGTTTTGGAAATATTCAAATTCACTGCTGCTGTTTCATTCCATCAGTTTTATGAAACTGAAAAGCCACCTTTTCATTTTGGAGCAGGGTTCTCGGTCGGCCTTTGAAGAAGTTCACAGCTCTGTTTAGCCCTTCTCACTGATGCTTTTTTCTAAACTCCGTCTGATAATTGTTCCGTTCAGAAGATGCTGGCTTCCCAATCATGCAGGCTATTTTATTTCTGCTTTCCTGGTTTTTTTGCTTTTGTTTTTTGTTTTGCCTTTTTTTTTTGATCTTTTGAATGTGCATAATAATCTTGGTAATCATTATTAATTGGTTTGGGGAGGCACAAAGAGTTGCCAAAACTGCTAACACCAAATTATTTTGATTTGCCATGGATATAGACAAATTCTTGCACATTGAATATAAGGCAAGAAGTACCAAGACAGTATTTTTCATATCAATATTGGTCAGCTACCAAATTAGACATTTCAAACCAGTCTAGTACCAAGATAGGACTATATCTATCAGTTTATTAATTTGAAACATCATGTTTTTAATTAGGTCACAGACTGACAGGAAAAGTGAGGGTCATGACTGAAACTGGATCATTCTCACAGGTCTGTTTAACTCTCTTCTCCTCCTCCTCACCCCCAATACCCAACCGCATGCATCTCCAAAACCCTTTACAGAAGCAGAGAATTCCCCAACCAGGATCTAACAATAGGTTGAAAGCCAGTCCCAATTTATACTGTGGGACTGCAAACACATGTTTCTTTTAACAGGAAAACACATGATCATCTCATAAACACAGAAAAGACCTTTGATAAAATCCAATATCCATTTACCATTAAAACCCCAAAGAAAAATAGTTGGAGGACCTTAACTCAATCTGACTGAAACCATTTAAGACAACCTTACTTCCAGCATCATATTAAAGGAGACAAAGCTTTCCTTCTGAAACCAGGAACAAAACGAAGATGTCCACTACCACCACTTCTGTTCAAATAGCCCCTGAAACATTGGCTGGAAAAATCAAGCAGGAGAAAAATAAAATAAAAGGAATATACATGGGAAAGGCCTAAATCAAAGTATTATTTGCAGATGACATGATCTTTTTACTGATAAGACCCTCAAAGCTCTTCCAGAAGATTCTTAGAATTATTAACCAAATTCAGTAATATATCAGGATATAAAACTAACACACACAAACACAATAATAATGTTACCGTATACCACGGAGAATTCACTGAGAAAGAAATTAGAAAAAAATACATTCAAGATAACATCATGAAAAAATAAATACTTAAAATACACTAACCAAGAAAGTGAGAGACATCTGCAACATAAATTATAACACTCAGAAAAAAAAAGAGATTAAAAGGGACATCAGAAAAAGGAAAGATATGCCGTCTTCCTGGATAGTGAGAATTAACGTAGTCGAAATTACTACACTTCCAAAACTGATACATATACTTAATAAAACCCCAATCAAAATGTCAACAACATTCTTCAGAGATCTAGAGAAACCAATCCAAAATACTGAAGGAACCCAAAACAGCAAAATCAATTCTAGGAAACAAATAGCAAAGCTGTCACAATCCCAGATTTGAAATTATGTTACAGGGCTATAGTGCGAAAACATAAATAGCATGGTATTGGCAGAAAAGCAGAAATGTAGATAAATGGAACAGAATAAAGAAAGCAGAAACAACCTGGGATGCATTCTAGTGTTTGATCTTTGACAAAGGAGCCAAAAATGTATACTGATAAAAGATAAAATCTTTAATAAACGGTGCTGGGGAAATTGAATATCCACAGGCAGAAGATTAAATCAGGATGCATCTATCTCACCATATTTAAACTAAAAATGCATCAAAGATGTCCATGTTAAAATGGAAACTCTTACTCTTCTGGAAGATAAACAAAACCCTTGAAGACATAGGGAAGGCAAGATTTTTCTAAATAGAATGTCAGTAGAACTTGAAATTATTCCAAGAATCAACAAATGGGATCATATCAAATTAAAAACTTCTGCTCACAAAGGAAACCACAGTGAAAAGAAAACGTATAGAATTGGCAATAATTTTCACCAAATACTTCTCAGAAAAAATATGCAAATTTGCAATATATGAAGAACAAAAAAAAATTAGATCCTTCAAAAAGAATGACTCAATAAAAATATTTAGCAACCGAAATGACTAAACACTTCTCAGAAGTGCAGTTGGCCAATAAATGCATGAAAAAAATGTTTAATTCGCTGACCATTAGAGAAATGCCCATTAAAAACAAGACTGAGATATCATCTTACTTCAGAAAGAATGACTATCATCGAGCAATCAAGTAGTAAACGCTGGTAAGGCTGCAGAGAAAAAGGAGTTCCTCTACCTTGTCAGAGGGGATTCAAATCAGTAGAACCAATACAGAAATCATAAAGGCAATGCCTAAAAATTATAAATAGAAATCCAACTATTTCCCTTCCAGGTGTCTTCCTAAAAGAGCTGAAGTCATCACGTTACAGTAATACATTCATACCCAAGTTTGTAGCTGAAAAATTTATAATAGCTAAGTCTTGGTAACAGCTGATGGGCCCATCAACACAATAGAGTATATGAGAAACCCAAAATATAAATAAAAAGCAAAATAAAAAATAGTTAATGGGAAAAAGGAAGGTAGTTCCTTCTCAAATATGAATGGGGTCAAGAGATGGAGGGATGGGTGGGGAAAGAAAAAGGAGATGAAAAATGAGTTGAGATGTGCTATGTACATGTGTGAGTTCCCAACAGGTAGTGTGAACTCTGTATAATACAAACTTGGATGAATAAAATTAAAATAAAATTTAAGAATGAGAAGCAGAGGGTTTGATTCCAGGCTTAGTTGTTCCATCACACATTCCCCAGGCTTCACCACTAGAAGAACAACTGAAATATTGAAAAATAGTAAATAGAGCATGTCAGAGTGTATATACACATTCATGTGTGAACATGAGTGCAAAGCACTATTTCTAACTCACACATGACTGTACAGTAGAGATGCATTTCCTGCTCTTCTCTAATGCTTCCAGATGTAGAACCTCTCTGTCTTGAATTATGAGCAGAGAGGGTGACCTTTGATGACACATGTTATGGGAGAGGTCAGCACACAGAAATGCTATAGAAAGGCATCTGCACTGTGGAAACCAATGTGTATGTGAGAGAGAGAGAGAGAGAGAGAGAGAGAGAGAGAGAGAGAGAGAATTTGAAACTCTGTGTGTGTATTCATCTCTTTCTTAGATATAAGACATTTGCTATGGGGAAAATGTTTTTCTCAAAGGAGTTTTAACTTGAAATACAGTGTGATAAAACTACAACATAACACTTGAGATTGGTTATTTAGCTGTGACATCAGTGTTTCTAATAGTGTATGTGTGTGTATAATTTGGCATGTTCTGGATATAAATTACAGGTACAGCTTGCTTATGATAAAGGATTACAACAATGTTAGTCATCCTCTATTTAGTGTTTATTAGTCAAGTGGTTGTTTCAATAAAAATATGTCTTTTGTCACTTGATCCAAGATTCTCCCCTAAGAATTTAACTAGATAAATGTTTTTAAAACTGCAGAAATATAGACACACAGGATTTACATTTTTTGGAAGGCTGTCAAACTAAACACATCATTGTGTGGATTAATTTTGTCTACCTGGTTGGGGTAAGGAAGGACCAGATAGCTGATGACACATTTCTGGGTGTGCTGTGGTGTCTCTGGAAGAGGTCAGTACTTGGATTGCCTGGCTAAATGCTGTGTGAGCAACAGAGAAGCCCTTGAGGGTCTTCACAGAACAAAAAAGCGAGGCAGGTAAAATTGCTCTGCCTGAACTGAGACACTGTCCCCCCTCTGCCCACACTTAGGCATCGAGTTTCTTGTTTATTGAGTCTTTACACTCAGAACGCGATCTATAACACTGATGCCAGTGACTTTTAGGGCTTTGTGCTTGAACTGGGATTTTTACCACTGACTCCTTTGGTCCCCAGCCCTGCAGACTTAAAAAAAAAAAAAAGCAAAAAGTCCCCCCCCCAATTTATGCAATTTTGCCCTACCCTTTCATTCTTGTAAAAGGGAAATGTAGGGAAAATGCGTTTTGACATTTCTGAGAGCTCATCCTTACAGTATTCCTGGCAGAGATGAAAGCTCTGTCTTGGCAAACAGACTCACGGCCCAGCCAGGTCTCATGTCTTTGCCTTGGATTCTATCTGGGACGAGGCCATGGAAAGTAGCAACCATGAATGGCTGGATGCAAGCACAGTAGAGATTACAGCAGAAACAAAGGCGATTAGGGGTTTTTTGGGAGCAATGAAGAAACAAAGGCATCAAAGGAAAAAGGTCTATTGTGAGCAAAGGAGAGCTGCAGAAGCAGCAAGATCCCCTCAGGCAGATAAAGAAGCCTTGGGATTTTTATTAGGTTTGAAAGGCACTGGAGTTTGAAGAAGCCAGCAGAATGAATGACGTGTTGACAGCTGATGGGGAGACGCCAAGCTGGAAGTTCAATTCAGGCTTGGAAGAAGAACCTGAAAGTCAGCATTGGAGGGACTCATTGTGGTTCCAGGGTCTGGTGGCTCAGTGGGTAGGCACCACGCTGGACCTGACCTAGCTTCACCGTGTGGGATCCCATCAAAGGCTACGCAGTAAGAAGTGGAGGAGATATAGCACTCATAGCCTGCTAAACTTGTGTGGTTTTTTTTTTAGGATTAGATCAAATTATTTTTTCCTATACTTTAATGCTTCGGTACTGCTTCCAAATATTTGCTGAGGGTTGGGTACTAGAAATAAATCTTTGCTGTGTGAGTGGAAAGGTTTAGTATGCTCACCACCTCTCTCTCTCTCTCTCTCTCTCTCTCTCTCTCTCTCTCTCTGTATGTCTCTCTCTCTCTTGCTCTCTCTCTCTCTCTTTGTGCCTCATCCTGTAAGTAAATTCTGAGGCCATAGTTTTGACGTCTGCTTCAGAAAGCAGCTGAAACAGTGGTTGACATGGGTGGTTTCACTTTGCTTCCTGATTGTTCCATTTACCGTGTTAGTGTGGCTGCAGGCATCGAGTGCTGCCCTGAGAGTACCGCTTAATCACAGTCAGCGCAAACTGAATTGGCATAGATTAGAAGTCAGTGATGCCTCAAGCCAGCAGTTTTTCCAGATATACATTTGTGCTCAATTGATTACTTGTCCCTCTATTTTGAAACACAGCAAGCCTTTGCACTGAATATTTTCCTTTACTGGTGCCCACAGTGGTAATAGTCAAGTTTTGCACAGAGCCTATATTCTGTGGTCCTTATGAGAAACCAAGGGTTAGAGGAGTAGTTCTTTCTAGTATCCACTACCACTAAAGCAACATACCATCATGTATACTCACCACCATGGTAATATCTCTATAACAAAGCCCAGCTGAGTTATTTGGGGCAGAGGCCCACAGTTTACTCAATACGTTTGAATCACATGCATTTATTAATTCAAGTAGTAGTAGCTGCATTAATAAAGCATGCCTGACTCTGTGCAAGGAGCTGAGGGTCCCAAATCCAATATGTGTTCAGGAGAAACAGTGAAGACAGTTGTTGATTAAAATACAGAGAGATAGTAAGCTGGGAACACTGCGGGCCCTCGTGGAACATGTGAACAGTAAGAGAGCCTCCGACTTTGGCAAAGGCCTAGGCAAACCCATGTGTATGTTTAGATTGTTTTCTCAACCAACTACAACCATACAAAGTTCTGACCAACGAGATGTGGTCAAAATAAAATGCACAAGGTCCAGTCGTTTCTTTAGTGAAGTCCTGGGACACACCTTTCTCCTTTCTACCATCCTTGATAGTTGGAGTATAGATATGATAAGCCAATTAGGAAAGTGCAGATAGCACAAGTCCTAGAGATTTTTGGAGAAATGAGATTAAAGTCTGGGTGTTGGAACTCTTGATCCTTGATTTTAGGCCTGAACCGCCTGAGCATTGTATGCTAAATAGGAAAACAAAACAAAAAAACCCCAGTTTATTCTCTGTGGATAAGCTTTTGTTATTCGGAGTCTCTCTAATACTAGGAAAAACTATCTTTTAACTGTCAAAAATACCCATATAATTTGGTGCAGAGGATCAAGGAGAGATGCAAAGCAAAGGCCTCTGTGTGAGTGTTGAGGAAGGTTCTCCTGATCCCGTGCTGTGGGAAGAGAAAGGGAGTTAAAAATCCTCCTGATAAAGGGAACAGCACAGGACAGGCCTAAGGGTGACACTTGGAATTTTGTTTGAAAGGATCGGATGCAGCTTAGTGAGACAGCCCTGAGACTCGGAGGAAAGTACTGAGAAGGATACAGCCACGATTAGACTGGCCCGTTTATGAAGCACTGGTTTTAGGCCATGTTAGTGAGCTTGTTCTTCATATTGCATGCATGTCATGCATATTTTTTTGTTTCATACAAATACTGATGATTGAAGTTCAACTGAATTTCAATAACAATGAATGTACCAAATGTGTTAAGAACTGCTATGCAGCAACCACTTTCCCATTTTCTATTTTACTGACATTTTCTCAGAGGGAAATTACATTTTAATAGTCTAAGATCTTAAATAACAAAGAAATAAATGTTAGGAGAACAGTTGAAAGAAAATCCAATTTGATGCAGTGACTCCGCAGCACTTGTGACCGTTCCTATGCCTTGAGGCTGCTCTGGCATTTGGCTGGTTAAATCTGGACACGCAGCGTGATTGTTACTACATCCACAGTGACAAGTCAGGGCAGGAGCCTGCAGGGCAGCCTGGGATTTTCTGAGCAGATCCTGTATGGTCCAGAAACAGACGGAACCATTCCACGAGCAGGGCTAAAGTCTTCCTGCTTGCATTTGGTTTTCTGAGCCCATGAAATTGCCCTAGTCCTGGAAAGTCCACAAAAAATATGTCTTTAATCCTGTTCACACATTCACTTCCCATTCTCTGTTATTTTTTTTCCTGATTGACTTTTGCCCCTCTTGGGTCATTCTTTTATTTATTGTTTGTTTACTTTTGCTTTCTGCTGTTTGATTCTGTGTTCCTTTCCAGGCCAGGGAATGAGCTCTTACTCTGCAGGCTCCTGGAAGGGATTGTGCTCCCCGGTGTGTTTCTCACCTGTCCTGAAAGTGACCCCAGACTTCATCTCTATTTTCAAGTCCTATTCAGCCTTCAAGGCTCCAATGGATCCCGCTTGCATGCATGGTCCTCCACTTCTGAAGTCCAGGTGTACCTTCCCATTTATTAGCTGGAATTTGAACAAAATTTCTCTATTATAATATAGAAAATGACAGTTCATATAAGATATTTGCTGAAGATAGACTAGATGGTCAATAAATATTTTAAGTCCATTAATTCTAGATGTTTTCAATGGAAAGAAAGAAAAGCACTTAATGAAGAACACACTGATGAAAGCCTCTCTGAGGGAAGCTCTCTTGTTTCTTTTTAATGTTTTTAAACATTTTTTGTCTCCTTGCTTTTATGTTGTTATCTTTACACATGAACTTTTGCTAACCTTTAGGGTCTTCCATGCATTCTCTCTCTGATCCACTCTGCCTTTGGAACACTGTGTAGTTTGTAGAAAGCTCTCAATTTTGCCTTATGGTTTTACAATCTTCATCTCACCCTTTTACAGCCAGCTTTTCTCTCTTGCTTACCAACCCTCTGAATTCCAACATCTTCTGAGCTCAGATAGGCCACTTTTGGCTGTTGAAAATTTTATAGCTGAGTGATCAACTGGAATTATTATGAAGCAGTTGACAGCTGCTAACTAACACATCACTGGGGAAGTTTCCACAAGGGTTGCTGGATATGAGCAAGTAAGTGCTTAATGGCCTCTTTGTAAAACTAAGTCAGCAAACAGCAACCACATCGAAGGGGTGCGGTCGAAGTGAGAATGGAGATAGACGTCAGCAGTGAACACAAACTCAGCTGGTCCAGTGACAGAACCTCAGAGTGGAACCAGGACTATGGGTTAGGGGTCCAGCACTTAGACAGTCAGACCCTTTTCTTTTTATGTATTACATAAAAAGAATACATTATGTATTAATGTATTACAAGGAGATATTAAAAACCACTCTGGTTACTTCTATGCAAAAACTAAAACAAAATTTCATAACAAAATAATTAGATAATATATAAAGTAGGAGGAAGCTTAAATAACTCCAAATTATCTATTATGTTGTTTAAAAATATTTTAAGGTAAATGCTAATTTGTCCCATTTATGCTACTAGTTTCTTTTGTTCACGGAAAAGAACATTTTGTCCTTTGTTTGCTCCTTCTTTGTGAGGGAGAATCTCTTTACCTCTTTTTCTTTTTGTCAACAACTTGTACTCTGAATAATATTCTGTCCCTTCTTTTAAGATCATGATATACAGAATATTAATTGTTTTCCTTCATTTTTATTAATAATAAATTCCTTCTCTTGGAGAGCTGGTTACAAAGACTAGGGCACAGTAGTAAACTAATGTAACCAGAGAGGGAGCAGTAATTTGGAGCATAGACTCAAAGTAGAAACCTTTACCAGGTCATCTGCTTTCTCTGCTTTACACAAAAGCTAATTACATAACCTGGCCTCTCCATGCTCTGTGCTTTGTGAGAAGCAAGTGTACATCTGCTTCAAGGGCTCCCTAGAAATTTGGGCAGGAAACAGCATCCTCAAACTCTTTCCCTCCTATCTGATAATGTCTTGGGCAGTTCTTTAACCACAAAATATGACAGAGACACATGATGGAAGGGAATTCAGTCCCCAATTCTCTATATGAAAGGAAATTACTCAGAATAACTACCCTATCAGAGACAACAAAATGAAGTTAATGGCAAAACTTTTACTGGATTAAGACTCTGATATCTTGCATTGATGTTGCAGTTTTAATGGTGACTGTGTCAGCTATAGTCTCTACAACTGTTCCAAGATTAGAGTACAACTGGCAATAAAGTTGTCTGTGATGGATGTGGACTGATTTGTGATATTCGGCTTGAGATTTCCTTATCGTCTGAAAACCAATTGATTGTTCCTAAGAAATCTCTCCCAGTCTCAGTGGGAATTTATGTGGGGTTGGCAAAATTCTTCTCTAGATTTACAGTGTATGAACCAAGCTCAGCTAATTAGCTAATTAGCACATCGTGTTTCCTACTCTACAACAACACAGATCACTTGAGCATGAGTGAATCTTACAATTTTTGATCACATAAGAAGGACTCTTGGAATTGGTACTGGCGCTTACAAGGAAATAGTGTCTTTTCAATGATATACTTCTAGGAGATACGAACTTTCTGGGATGTAATGCATAAAGACCATACCTAAAAATAAAACGCAATAATGGGAAGCAAGGTTAAGGAATTAAGTAGGTTTTTTTTGTTTTTTTGTTTTTCATGACAGTGATTAAACTGTAGACTCCAATGAAGCCATGCTTGAACTTCTCAGTTTTCTGAACAAATACACAATTCTGCTGTTAATAAGGCATGGATTTCTGTTACTCGGAAACAAAAACATTGCTGTGAGTCCTAAAACTTTGCCTTCAAATCCTGTTAAGTATACATTTAAGTAAAATTGGAGTAATGTGGCCACAGAAGAGGAAAAACCAAAAGTTATGTAGAGATAAAAGAGAAGGCTGTTCCTGAGCAGAGGAGAGAAAGATTATTATTTTCATATGATTCAGAACTATTACATGGAAAGCACTCAAAAATGATTTTGTTAATAGCATTTATAACATGGGCCATCTAAATAATAGTATGATACATTTGAGGAATTGTTCATAAAAATTATTAAATTGTGTGCACTTTGTTCACCCTACTACCTTAAAGATAAAAGTATAATAGTGTGTCCAGATAATGTATAGTTTAAATTAAACCCTTTTTGAAAGTATGAGAGCACTATCTATGATTAACTTTAGGATAGCATACTTATCTAGAAAATGTCTGGGAAAACCTAGGAACTATGGCTATTCTACTCATAACTGTCATTTTATGTAACCCAACATCAAAATTACTTCTGTCAACGCTAGACAGGTTTGTTATTTTAAACATATTTTACTTAGTACGTATGTGCAATATGCAGTTTATGTATCTGTGTAGCACATTGTGATTCCTTTTTCCTTTGTCCCCATCCTCTCTCATCCCTCCCTGCTCTCTCAACCATCCCACACCTTCTTGTTTTTCTTCTCCCAATTTGCTAAAGATCTATCTCCATTTTTAATGAATTCTCTGTTTTCATCCTTTTTCCTGACCTCCCTTATTCTCCCCTGCCTTCTGTTCCCTTCCCAACTGTAAAAAATTTTCCTAATTCCTATTATCTATCATTCAGTTTGCTCTTTTTTTAAAATAAAATTGGGTTTTCATATATAAGAAAAAGTGATAATGAAATTTACGTGTCTGATTTATTTCACTTCACATTACAGCCTTGAAGTGAATTCATTTACCTATGAATACTTCTAGTTTATCCTTCTTTATGGAAAATTAATACTCCATTGTGTATAAATACACATTTTATTTGTCTATCTATTAAAAGGCATAAAGCTGCTTTCAAGATTTAGCTCTTCTCAACTGTGCTGCTACCAACACGGGTTCGTAAGTATCACTGTAATATAATGATTAACCTCTTTAGGCAGAGACCTAGAAGTGGAAAGCCTAGGTCAAATGGAATTTCTATTTTTAATTTTTTGAAGAATATGCATACTCATCTCCACAGTGTTTATACTAGTTTATATTCCCATGAACAGTATAGAAACATTCATTTTATCCCACACTCTCACCAGCATTTATTATTCAATTTCTTGATAATCGCTGTTTTTTGTTGAGTAATATGATATCTCAGTGTTGTTTTAATTTGCATGTATCTGATGTTGAATGACCTTTAATGGTTTTTTTCAGAAATCTGTCTATTCATTTTGTTTGCACATTTTTTGAATAAGTCTTTTATTTGGGGGATAATTCTTTTATTTAAGTTATTTATATATTCTAGATGTTCAATGAAAAGCTGGCAAAAAACTTTCCCATTCCATAGATTGTCTGTTAATTCTTTTGGTTGTTTCCTTTGCTGTGCAGATAATTTTAATTTCCACTTGTTGATTCTTGGTATTATTTTTCATGCTTTGGGGTTTCTGCTCAGGAAGCCCTTGTCCATGCCTATGGAAGGATAACAAAAGAAAACCAAGAGGCATCACAATCCCAGATTTCAAGTTATTTTACAAAGCTACAGTGATTAAAAACAGCATGGTACTGGCAACAGAAAACAATGTGTGGATCAATGAAACAGCCTAGAGGAGGTGGAAACATTCCTATTTATTTCATCTTTGGTAAAGGGGCTATAAACATGTGCTAGAGGAAAACAGCCTCTTTGATAAATGGTGCTGGAAACAATTAGATATCCACATGCAGAAGATCTGTATATCTCACCATGTACTTAGTTAAAATCAAAATGGATCAAACACAAACACTTAATATTCTGGTTTTCTATTGCTATGTAATAAATTAGCAAAAATTTAGCTTCTCAAAACTGCTTGTTTACATTTTTTTTGTACTGCAGTACCTCCCCACCCCTTCACTGTATTTTTATTTTTGAGACAGGGTCTCACTTAATTGCTGAGTTGCCCAGATTGAACAACAACATTTGTGATCCTCCTGCTTGGGTGCCCTAGAATGTAGGATCAGCTATAACACTGTCCATTTATGTTTCACAGTTTCCATGGTTTAGTAGGCTGGACACTCTCCTCAGATCTCTTCCATATGTCCACTGGGAGTGCACTCAGTGGAGTCTCAGGAAAACTAGTTGCTGGCAGAATTTAGTTTCTTGTGGGTAAAAACTGAGATTCTTGTTTGCTTGCTGGCTACTGACAGAAGGATGCACTCAGATCCTAGCAGACATGCTCAGTGTGGCAGTCTACATCTTCAACGCCAAGAGACTGTCTCCCTGGCTGCAATGGAGTCTTATCTAGTGTGACAGAATCACAAGGGTGACCCTTCTGTCAGTCACAGTCACAGGTCTGTTCCAACTCATGGAGAAGGGGTGGTTCAGGCAGTGTTCACCAGAGCAGAGGAAGCCACAGGACCCTGATATGACCTCATCCACCACAGAAGGACATAAGGTTTTCACAGACAAATGGACTCATCGGCAACCCATTCAGAACCCTCCTGTGTCTCAGGAGCTATTTTTATTCCCTATTCCTATTCCTTAATACTTTTTCTTACTCTTAAAAATAATAACAGAGAAGGTACCTTCTTCCGCCAAATCTTGCATTGTAGAATAAGTAAACAATAGTAGTGTCAAGAACATCATTTATTAAAAAAAAAAAACTGGTACATTTGAACAAGTAAAAAAATCTCAAACCCTCACCCAGGAAATGTTCCTTCTCAATAGCAAGTAAGTTTTTGAAAGATATTATCATTCCCTAGAAACTATGAGTTAGGAAAAGGTACTTTAGGATGGCAAGTGCTTGTTAGGGGATAATTTTCGTTTATTTTATGAAACATTAAAATTGACACCTTTGTGTTGGGTATAGTGTTGCACACCTATAATCCCAGCACTCTACAAGGCTGTGGCTGGAGGGTCACAAGTTTGAGCCTGACCTGGGCCACACAATGACTTAGCAAGGTCCTGTCTCAAAATACAGAATAAAAAGTCCTGATAATTTAGCTCAATTCCCAGTGCTCCTAAATAAGTAAAAGTAAATGAGCAACTGTAGGACACTTACCCACTTACTTTTTATCATTTATTAAACATCCACTATGTGTCAATCACTCTCCTAGTTAGACATGATCATATTTTAGCCAAAAGAGAAGCCCGAAAATCCTTTCATATGAAGTTGCAATTGGGGTGAAAACAGACTAGTAAATGGATGATTCTCGGGAGAGAAAGAAGAGTCACATATGAAGGGCATCACAGAAGGATCACAAAAGGAAATAGTGTGTAGAGAGAAGGCTTCTGTTATGCTTGAGATATTGAGTAAGTCTGGGGTATATTTAGTGAAAAGAGCTAAGCTGGATTCAAATCTTGAAAGATAAAGAAGGGAGAAAGCATGTGAGAGAAAGCAAAAAGAGAGTCAGGTAGAGTAGTGGTTTTCCTGAGATGGTGGTGGAGAAAACAAATACGAAAGTTTTAAAGAATTTAGATTTTCCTGTTTCTTGCACTGTATCCAGGACAGATTCTTTGCTGTTGTTATTATAGGACCCCTATGTTATTTAATCCTTACACTGATCAGCTTTGAGACAATGTATCAGATAATTTCACAGGGGTTGAGTCCATGCAAAAAAGCAGAAGACTTGGGTAGGAAGCGAGATAAGAATGAAACACCTGCTCTTATCCAATAGTCATAGCCCCATATATAAAGAAGGGGCTGGAAATTGTCCTGCTGGTTCCAGCATTTACATTCCTACATGTTGTCCTAACTTCTGTGGCAAGCATGATCAGAGTGACAGAACATCCCTGTGAAAGGTTTTGTTTCTCCTATTTCTGCACGCAAAATCTCCATGGCTTCCTGGAACACCCATGTCTACAGTGTGCTCAAAATTCTACTGTACAGAGTTTTAATTTTCCAGCACAGTTCTAAGGTTTTTAAGGAATGGGACACATAGGATGTGTCTTAGTTACTGTTTGGTTGCTCAGACGTAACACCCAACACCTGCAACTGAAAGGAGGAAACATTTATCTTGGCTCACAGTGTGTGAAGATTTCAGTCCGCAGTCTGCTGGCTCCATGGAGGGCAGCATGGCAGAGGCACATACAGAGGTGAAAGAGCGCTTGTGGAGTGGCAGCAGGAAGCACAGAAAGACCACGGGAAGTAGGAGGGAGGCAGAGATTTCCAGACAATTTCCCACCGAGCCAACTCCACCTAACATCACATTTAGCTAGAAACGCATCAGTGGACTAATGCATTGATGAGTTTCCTGCTTCCCAAGATCCAATCACCTCTGCTATAGCCCCATCTATGGGCACAGGGGCTTTTCAAGGATGTCACCACACAAACCATTGCAGGATGACGGCTTACTCTTTGCACACATCTGAGTTCCTTCCAGCACCTAACAGTGAACAGAAGTGAACTTTGAAGAGTTGGAGCAAATAAAGATAAATAAGACAATCGCATAATGACAGAAGTTACCATCCTGAGGAGTAATACAGATATTTATTCCTTTATCTTCAGCTCTAGACTGTGTCTTTATATGATTTAGCATTAAAATTTCTGAGTTTAAAAGGGAAGTTGGCTCAGAAATCTTGAAATAACCATAAAGCTTACATTCTTTTGTGAGCATTGGCTTTGAGCTTCAATTCAGCAAAAACTTTTTGAGAAATTGGAACTTTTTATCTTCCTTTGATTAATAGATCATCATCTCTAAGTAGGCTGCCACATCTGTGAGGCACAATGAGGCTGTAATGAAGGGCTCACCAGCCTCTTAAATGTGAAAGAGTGAATATGTCGGTAATGCCACACGTCTGCACCCTTCTAAACTATGGGCAGTACATATGCATTTTCCACAAGTTAGCTTCCATGGTGCAGTTAAAGAAGAAATAAATCTGGATATCTTGACATCCTGTGAAACCACAACTATACACTATAGATTTATCTAAGAAAGTAGAAACTTGTATTCTTTGACAATGTAATTATTGTGCTCTGTCAAATTACTTGACTTTTTCATGAAAATCTCTTTGTACCTCATGCAGATATTACTTTTGCCATCAAATGTTACTTTAGGGAAAATTAATAATTTATAAACTTTTATGTTTAAAAAATGGCAAATCCAATAGATGCACAAGATGCCTATAATCAGACAGCTCTCCCATCTGAAAGCTGTGTATTTGCTTCAAACTCAAAGATGAGCCCCAGAGAGAACAATGCTGTTGTACATAAGAGACTGGAATTTACAGAACAGAGAGTCAACAACACTATCAGAAATATTCTGTGGGTGGGAATGACGATTGGAATAGGGGCATTCAGATTAGATTAGAAGAAAGGCATTTCTTCTTCACCAATAGTCTTCTCTTTGCTTTATGTTTTAGCTTACAGGTATCATTTTTAAAGATCTATAGTCTCCAAGCTTTGGCTGAAATTTATAAAATTATAGTGCTTACCTAGTACATATCTAGGCTTTTTTTTGTAACTCATACTATCATGTTTAACAATAGGAAAAATGGCCATTATTCCATTTTGAAGAACTAGAAGCTTATGATATTAAATAGCTTTCTAAGTTTGCACAGTAAGTATCTTAGAGGGCATTTGTATCTACACTGAGACAGAGCCACACTGCCTTATCAATCATGTGATATTGCTTTCCTGTACAACTGTGTAGTTATTGAATGCTTTCTCTTAAGCACATGGTCAGCACTATTTTCCCATCTGTAACATTAAACAAAGGAGACGTGTTTGGGTTCTTGTTTTATAGATGAGAAGGTTGAAATAGAAATGGAATCATATGACCACTGATACTAGTTTTCACATACATCTTGAAATCTCAAGGTCAAAAGTTGTAGACTATGCTGTTTTTATAAACATCCACAGCATCTTTTATAAATTTCTCATTCATCTCAGCATGCGCACAGCTCTTTGGACTCTGGTAAAGAGGGTCTCACCCATGCCAAGACAATGAGTAGATCATAAAATACATCAAGTCATAAAGAGACCCAGTCTCCATCTTGACATTTTGTGTAGCTTAAATATTTTAGGGTTGAAAACTTAAATTTTTAAATGTAGTGTTACTGTGACATATAAAGGGCTGTTTTGTATATATTTCAAATTTCATTTAAGAACTTACATTTTTATATGATGGTTTTAATTTTAACATTAAAGTATGTAATATGTAATTACTTATGTTAATTGCGTTCCTATGATCACTACGAAATTGATAGCATCTACGAACTAAGAGCGATAGAAAGGGAGGACTTGTTAATTTTCAAGTGAATTTGTGGGGATTACATGGTGTTTGGCTTTACGGCACTTCAAAGGCTTGAAGTACTTCATCTAAGTATTTAATTAGCCTTCAATATACTTGGGGTATAGGTATAAATTTTTATTAAAGCATGAAATGTGAGAAATAAATGTGAAGTACTAAAGTCATAGCCACAGCCTGAAGGGAATTATATGTGATTTGTCATCGGGAGTTGGGTCTCTGAGAGGATGAAGCTTGAAAAACTACCAAGGAAACTCTAATGTCTCGTGTTATCCTAGTAATAACCTCTAGACACCCCAGTGCAGGGGTCCTCGGAGGATCGATCTTCTCTTTTTCATATATATTTCCCGAGACCGTTTCCTTGCCCTTTTTTTCTGGACTGAAATCTAAGTCAGAGAGAGAAAGGGTGCGTGTTTGCTGAGGTAGGTGTGGTTTAGCTCTTTTCTAAGCAACGCTAAAATTTCCAGTCAAATTTCCGCCCTTTGCCAGGCAGTCTCCTAGGCAGCTTCAGTTTGAGTCTTCACATCCGTCACCTTCATGGGAGTTTGGCTGGTGAAGATTTTCTCAGAACAATACCAATTTGGAAGCTCTTCCTATCTCATCCTCCTTCCTTCCTTCTCCCCTGTCAGAGGTTCCTGACCTCCCTTATGATCTGGAGGTTCTTCCCACACATCCCTCTCCCTTCTCCTCTTAGCTTTCACAGGCGTCTCTTTCATTAAATCTCTTGTGCTTGTCAGCTCCACATGGACACTTTCTTCCCAGAAGACTAAAACTGCCGCAGTGTATCTGAGCTATCCGTGACCCAAGTGACTGGTGGGTCCATCAACATGCCCTCCCCCTTCTTCCTGGCCACCTCCCCACACTCAATACTCGGGAGGTCTGCTCTGTTCTTCATTTTGTTTGGAGCTAAACTCAGGTCTGCCTTGAGATACTGAAGTGAAGTAGAGGAGTAAAAACTTCCTTCCATATATTAATTTCTTCCTATCTGAAACAGGCTATCAAGTGACCAAATGGAATAAAAATGTATCACATACTGGAAATTGGACAAGAGCAGATTTTAAATATTCTTACCAGACGTAACTAACATGTATGTTGGAGTAAATGCTAATTAGTTTGATTGTTGGTAATTAGTTGGCTTCATAATTTATACATGTATCCAGTCATAATGCTGCACGATTCCTGAGAAAACTCTGAGGAATAAAGAGAGGGACGAGGCAGTGCCAATGGAGGTCATTTCTCTGGGCTCTGGGTTTTATATTCTTTGTTTATTTTTTAAATAATTGCAGAACACCAGCTGGAGAAAGGAAGATATGTGGGGAAGCTCTAGGGGAAGAGTAATTCATGTTCAATTATAGTTATCCTGTGTATCATCACAGAAACAATGTGGTCCAAAGAAATCATGTAACATAAGATATGCCTTAAGCATGGCTTTGAAGAGGTTATCAAACTGAGATTACATGACTTACTAGAAAATCACCTGCTACAGGAGATCAAGCAGAAACCAGTGCAATTACCCTAGGAGAAGAAGCATTGCACACTGGAGTTAAAGGCTAAGCATCGGGCTGGGGGTTTAGCTCAGTGGCATAAGCACCTGCCTGGCAAGTGCAAGGTCGTGAGTTCGATCCCTGGTACCGCAAAAAAAAAAAAAAAAAAAAAAAAGGCTAAGCATCATTGGAAAAGAGGGAGTTAGCTGTGAGATGAAGTTGTAGAGGTGGTAAGGGACATTCAGGCAGTATATGAAGACCACATTAATGACCTTGACTTGTATTCTAAGAATCAGGGAAGTCACTGAAAGGTTTGAACAGAAGAGAACATCCTCAGCTATGCTCATATTTGGGGAGAGGTAATCCCCTAACCGTGAAGAGTGGTCAGGAGGCATGGAGTGGGCATGGGGAATCAGCTAGTAAATTACTCCACACCAGAATGGTGAGGGCTTTGGAAGTAGTGAGGTGAAGAGATGCAAAGCCTTGATACAAACCAAGGACTGGGGGTGACAGGGGAGGAGGAGGTAAAGTAGAAAGACTTCGCTTTACCTTTAACTCAGCCCACTCTTAACTCTATTGTGTAAGCGTGTTCCTGAGAATCCATCCAGGTCCAATTTTCCTTCCTAATTTATTAGATGTTCCTATTGAAAATGAGCACTAGACCCATAAAACCAATTCTAATTAGTCTTTTTATTCTTTCCTAATAAAAATTGAAACTTTCATTTGATATAGAAAAACTTAATGACCTTTTTAAAATTTTCCTCTTTAAAAACTCATTTTATATATTCTAAGTAAAATAATTATTGAATCATGGAAAATATATTCCTACTTTCACCATTACTTTATTAAAATTACCTACTTAAAATGTTTAAAGTCCTGTATTTGTCTAGGATATAAATTACTATATTTAAGTTGCACTGAAATTTCTCTATGGTTTGTGGAGGAAGGAAATTCATCTGAGAAAATTCAGGGAATAATATGATTGATGATCTCCCTGATGCAAATCCGGGTACACTGTGGTGAATAGAATCATAGGTCTCCCACCCAAGTGCTGGACCCTGATTGTGCATAGTGCAGTCTGCTAATCTATTCAGCTGTTGATGGGTAGAAAAGATGCCTTTACTTTACTCATTGTGGATAATGTTGGCCTGAGCATGGATGTACAAATAGCTCTTAAAGATCCTACTGTTAATTATTAAGGTAGCCCTCCAGAAGTGGTTCTCTTGGATTACGTAACCAATCTGTTTGCTTTTCTTTGGGAACTGCCCTATTGTTTTCTGCAGAAACAGCAGCAGCAGCAGCAGCATTAATTTACATTTCAACCAACACTGCATAGGGTTCTAACTTCTTCACATCATTGTCAAGACATTATTTTCCATTTTCCTCAACAAAATGTTTCATTTATTATGCATACCATGTTATTGTATTTTAATTTTTCTGTAGATCTAAAGTAGTTCAACAAATAGAGATAAATGCTTGGAAGCTAGATACTGGAAGCATACCTCTAGCACCAGATCATCAAGCTACTTTGTTCCCTCAAACAAAAAGGC
>PVJX010019447.1:20483-34951 GCA_004027295.1 Dolichotis patagonum | reverse complement strand
GACAAACTTTAATCATATTTGATTTCTCTGAGTTGAAAATCTCTAAAGTCTCTTTTTCTATCTCACATAATTCTATTTCTTTGAAAAAAGACTGGCTTGAAACACTTTGTTACTTCTAAAATTCAAATGCTATCTAGGATATTGTTTATCAAGTTTTAGAAACTGAGGATTGCTCTAATGCCCATTCTTTTTTTCTTTCTAGATATTTTCCTTATCCAGTTTAGGATTGATCCTGGGGACTCTGCACTGAGTTACATCCTCAATCCTTTTAATTTTGTTTATTTAAATATTGAGATAGGGTTTGGCTAGATTGTTAAATTGCCCAGGTTGAGCTCACACTTGTGATGCTCCTGTCTCAACCTCTCAAGTGTGTGCCATGTTTTCTGCCCCCCCCCATTTAGTTTCTTGTTTAAAAAATTAATTAAGTTTATTGGTACATTTTAGATTTACATAATGATCACATTCATCATGAGGAATTTGTACCTGTACATGATACATCTTCATTCTTCTTTTTTCCCCATTCTCCTCCCCTCCCTTCAATTCCTGTTCTGCTCCTGATTTCAAAAGCTTTGTTTCCAGTTTTTTTCTTCTTTTCTCATTTTTTCTTTTTCTCTTCTTTCCTTGCTTTTCCCCTCTCCCTTTCCTAGGTCCCCTTTTCATGTGAACATTTTCTTCTACTTTCTTAAAGGACCAAGATCACTTGACCCCTAATCAATGTTGTTTGACAATGGTGCCTCCTAGTGGGTAAGGAAACTTAACTACAAGGGACTGCAAATGATTCCATGGTAGGAGCAGCAGACCTCTGAATTATTAGATGTTTACATCAACATAACTCTACAGTTTTCTAAAATTCCCAGAAAAGAAGGAAGTCAGATGAGCACAACAGACCCTGTTTTGTTCTATTGTAGAGCAATTTAACTGTTACCTCCAGTGTTCTCTTTAATCCCCACAGTTAAACACCCACCTCCCAAAACTCCAACATGATGAGGGTTTGGGACCTCAAGATATAAATCACCACGAGTCATATCACAGCATTTTAAAACCAGAAGTTTCATTAAAAGATATGCTTTGGGTTAGTAACAAATTAATGGCAAATGGGGCTAGAAGCTTATTCTCTTGATTCTTGGCCCACTGTACAGTTCCATGCGTGTTGCTCATCTTTTTCAAGAAAGAGGTTGCTCTTGCCTAAGATAGACATGCCAGGGTAATTACAAAGACAGTGACATTCTATATTTTCAAACGGCATTTAAAAAATTGCTGAAAATCCTTGCAAGTTCTTCCCAACTGACCAGGAGACAGATTGGGTTTCATGGTGCTAGGTAAGGACCAAGTTTCTAAGCTATCATTGTTTCTATACACAAAATGAGGTCTGTAGATTTATACAAAGGTACTGGTTATTAGTGGCCCCAGTTATGCTTGCACAGGGAAAAAAGTCCAAAGGCCTCGGTCTCCAAATTTCTCTCTTTACCCAGTGCTGTTCCCTCAAATCTTTTAACTTCATTAATTCTAAAATATAACTTAAACATCTTTTATTTTTATGAAAAAATAAAATAAAATTTCACAATCATTTAATAAGAGAATAGTAGTTGAGCAGATATCTTATAAACAATACTTCATTTACTGGATCGATTAATTCAGGTGGTTTAAACATTTTTTTAAAAAAAGTTTCTTAGATCTTTGCTCTGGTTCTGTTTATTCTTATAGGTGGAAGGGACAGAGCCCCTGCTACCCAAAATCAAATTAGTAGCAATCGATGCATCAGATTGCTTTCTATTTTGCCTAAATTCTTATAACTCCGGTGTGAGTGAGAATCTATGGTTTTTCTTAAGTCTCTCTAACTTTTCTTGCAATTATTCTTCCTTCTAGAAATAAGCTCTTCTTGCTCCTCAAAGCCTTCTGTTTAAAGGTTCTGGACTTTAGGAGAGGGAGTACCTTCAAACATGGAGAGATGAAAACTGCATCAGGCTCCTTCTAGCGTTTTGTGGAATTCAAAGATTCAGGGCCATTGTTTGACATTGAAGCCAAGTAAAAACATAATCACAAGGCAGGTAACATGTACTCTAAGAAAATAACCCATATCCATATTGCTGTATCAAGATTTAAAAAAAAAAGGTAGAGTGAAACAGGTTAGTTAAGCTCCTCCACTATTAAATATCAGTTTCCTTGTTTAACTTGACCAGGTGCTGCTTAGAGTTGTAATAGGTTGGCAGGAAGGTCACTTTTGCTGGAGTGATCTCTATTTTTCTGCTTGTGCTGTTTTTTTTGTCTATTTGTTTTACAGAACACTAAAGCACTAAAATAAGTTCAAGTCCTGTCTAAACTACCCTGTCTCCAACCAACCAATCAACCAGCCTATAGATGTATGAATATAATAAAAAACAAAGGCATATATATGGGTATCCATTTAAGATTGAATTGTTCTGACTTAGCAAGTAGAATCATTATTAAGTCATCAGGAGAATATCTCATATGCCTGTGAATTATTTTTAAGTTTCAGACATTACAAAGAAAAAATAAGAGTTCTTAAATGTTCACACAACATTATGGACAATTTACTGATAGCAACAAAATTCATTTTATATGGACAAATAAAAGCCAGTAGTTAACTAAATTGATCCTTTTAGTATTACAGGAAGACACGGATACCTAAATTTATTATCCTCATATGCTATGATTTTTACATTAGGCGCTCCTCTGTGATTAAGACCCTGAAGGTTCCTGTTAAATGCAGGAATATTAATAGCTAATAGCCAAGATTTACTGAGCATTTAACTACACACTAAGTGATTTACAAATCATTTATTTAATTCTAGTAACAACACTAGGTAACACATACTAGTTTGCAGAGGAGGAAATTAATGGTTAAGATAAATGTTACATAACTTATTCAAAGTTACATGGTCATAAAGTAGCAGATTTAGGATTTGGGCACAGGCAATTTAGCTCCAGGATCCTGAGCTCTGAGCCTCAAATCCTGAGGCTTAACAATAAATTATATTTCAGATAATGATAATGAAGATGACAATCACACTACTTTTCCATTACACTTCATTCTCACAAGCTGTTAAGGTAGAATGAGAGGTGAAATGAGCCTTGTGCTAGTGGTAGAGCTTATTAATATCCATTCTATGCCAGACTCTTCTTCTGGAGCCAGAGGCATATAGGCAGTTTTATGGGACTTCTATAGGCAGGTATCCTATAATCACCATAAATACAAAAGATCCAAGAATTGACTAATAATAATCTTCCTCAAAGTTTATTTCTATTTGAGGGGATAGTGTTTCCTCAACTTGGGAAAGTGCTTGGCTATTGTTTCTGAGCAGGGACTTCCCTTGTCACCATTCCCTTTATGTTCTACTTCTAGAGTTTCTGTGTAAGTATGTTGGGTACTTTACATCTGGCTTCCATGATGCTCAGCTTCTGTTTTATATTTCTTCTTCAGTACTGCCTTTCAACGTAGCCATTTTGATTCATTCCAAAGACAGACAAACACACAGGCACATGCACACACACACTCGTTTGAGGGGTTTTCAACATTTACCAAATAGAATGACCTCTTGTTTTAGGGAGGTTACTCCTCCTTTTTTGAAAGTTTACTGATACAATTTTGATACACATAATGATCATATTTATCATATAGAATTTGTACCTGTATATGATATATTTTGATTCTTCTTTCCCCCCAATTTTTCTCCTCCTTTCAACTCCTTTCCCCCTATTTACAAAGCTTTTTTCCATTTCATCCTTTTAAAATCTTTTCTTTTCCAGTCCTTTCTTTCTCCTTTGCCCCTTCCTAGTTCCTCTTTCCTTTTGGACAATTTTTTCCTATTTCACAATATCTATTGTGCATTTTGGTCCTTATTCATTCAGTTTCTCACACTAGGGAGACAATTTGGTGTTTACACATGTCTGTGGGATTTATTTCACTTAAGAGCATGGTCTCAAGGTATATCCATTTACCTAGAAAATGTCTCAGCTTTATCCTTTATGGTTGAATAGTACTCCATTGTACAAAAATACCATATTTTTTTCTTTTTTTATTTTAAAGAGGATAAAACAATAAAACCAATAAAAACAAACCAATGTAAAAGATATAGGACTTCAAAACATTACAAAATCAACAATAGTTACCATAAAGACTTTTGATGTCTTCAAAATAGCTGCAGATAACTTCAGATATAGTGAAAATCAAACAGAATAGAATAGAAACAATAAAAATAAAACAATGAATTCAATAAGGGACTTCAAAACAAGCCTATAGTAAATCCAAAATTGCTTCCACAATATCTCTTGCTCCTGCCATCGGATTTGACATAACAAAACAAAAGAGAATAACGCCCAACCCAACAAAACAACGGAAACAATACAGGATTTCCAATACAAGACCATAGGGAGTCAACAATGGCTGCAACCCTCAGAAGGAGATTCTCCCCCTAGATGTCACACTGTGCACCACTATCCTCTGAACCTATGATCAGACCACTGGCCCTTGTGTTTCTCTGGATAAGCCAGTTGCTCACAGCACAGATAGGCGGTGGAGTGGGGGGTGGTACTTCTTGTTTACCAGGCCATATACCAGAAGGGCTGGGGTCTGTCTGTTCCAGTCTAGTGGCAGGCTGCGCATGGTGCTGGTTCCCAGACTGGGTTTGCTTGCTGGGGTGGCTTTGTTCTCTCTACCCCCAGTCCATGAATGGCGCTCACTCTACCACATCTTTTTAATCCATTTATTGATAGATGGCATTTTGTTTGTTTCCAAAATGTAGCTATTACAAATTGTGCTGCTATAAACATGAGTGCACATATATCACTGTGGTATGATGTTTTCAACTCTGGAAAAATACCCAGAAGGGGAATATCTGGAGCCAAAGGTACCTCTAGTCCTAGTTTTTTGTGGAATCCCTTCACTGATTTCCACAGTGGTTGCACCAGTCTACACTCTCACCAACAGTGGAGAAGGGTTCCTTTTTCCCCTCAGCCCTTCTAGGATTTTTTATTGGTTGACTTCTTGATTAATAGACATTGATCTTTTTCTAAATAATATATATATATTAATTTGTATCTCTTGAATGAACAGTATCTCTCGAATGAACACTTTTTCTTATCTTTACTTGCCATTTGTATTTCTTCAACTGAGAAGTATGTATTCATCTCAGATGCCCATTTCTAGATTGAGCCTTTAAATTGGGGGGATTTGATTTTTTTCAATTCTTTATATGTTCTAGATATAAGTCCTTTGTCTAAGGGACAACTAGTTAAATTTTTTCCCACTTTGTGAGTTGTCTTTGCACTCTGTTGGTGACACTGAGTCTAAAAGTCTGTCCTTAATTACTATATTATTACCTTGCTAAAATTATTTCAATATGCTCTATCATTTGTGAAATAAAGTTTTAAACTGATTAAAGGTCATCTTCTGAAAAAGGGCTTTCATGAACATCCTCTCTGAAACAACATCCTTCATCCCTGTCTATCCCTTACCTGGTCCTGTTCCTCATGGCATTTATTACTACTTGATATTATTACTATATACTAGATTGTTACTCTCTTCCACTAGAACATATAAGTCTCATGTACACAAGGAGTTTGATTTGCTCAAGGACTTTGATTAGCACCAAGAACAGTACCAGGAAGACTATTGGCATTCAATAAACACTTGTTGAATAGATTGATTAAAGGTCTTATCATGGTATCCACAGGCCTAGACATATCAGAGTAATTAAGAGTGAGAGCACTGGAGTCAAACTGCCTAAGAACCCTAGCTGCAGCACACCAGCTATGTACCTTAAGCAAATCACAACCTTCTAAGTTTCAGTTTTTATGATCTGTAAAATGGATATAGCAATTAAAATCTATGAGTTGTTAAGTGGGATTAAGAGACAACTAAAATGTGTAAAGTACAGCATGCACATCACCAATTGTTTTATTACTGCGTGTTCAAATTCATCTCTGGTCATTCTTTCATCTTTATTTTAAAGTAATAGCTCCTCATTTTTAGTGCTCAAAGCACACAAGTCAATTCATATTTCTGGTGATTCCACATACTCTCTTCCCTGCTGATATTTATTTCCTGTCCCTCTCATGTAGCCAACCTGCTATCCATACTCTATTAAAACTACCCAGCTAGAATTCCAGCCCCTGCATGGAAACAACAGTGGGTATTTGCCCTAGTTGGACACTAAACAAACCCTTGATTCAAAAGAAGTTAATCCACAGAGAGTCAGTACCACAACTTAGGATACTCAGTTCTAGAAAAGGAAGGGGAAACTGAGACAATGAAGACAAATTCATTCACTCATTTCTTTTCTCTCCGTATACTGAAAGAAAATACCTGGGTTTCAAGATTTGGGAACAGAGGAAACTGTTTGGGGTCATATTTAGGCCTTTGTATAAAAACAGAAAGATGGATTTTTCAGAACAAGGATAATGCAAAACCCTGAGGAAATAAAACAGTAACAACTTTGGTTCCTGAGATTTTTTCTAGTTCCCACAGGCCTGGCTTCATTCTGTTTTCTTTGTCTAAATTCCATGAGATTTGTATATCTTTACTACTTTGGTCTAGTTTCATCTCTGCCATCCCCGCCTGGCAAATTCTTGGTCATCCTTCATGTCTCAGTATTACCTCCTTTTCAATGGCTCTTTCTTTTCCTCCCTCTTTTATTGCAATTGCTTTCATATTTAGCTATCTCTAAGTTTCAGAGATAATAGGCATTAGAAAACAAAATCACTAAATAAAAAAGGTGATGACAGACCTAGGACAACACTACAGAGCTCTGCATTTGTCCTTTAATGTTCTTTGCCTTACTAAGTTCCTCACTAAGGAAAGAAATACTAGATAGAGATATCAAATGGGAGCAAAGAAGTATCACTAGATACCAAATAGGGAGCATATCACAGAAAATGGAGTCAGAACACAAGACATGCAGAGCATGTGCACTAGACCCTAGTTAAAGAATAAAGGAACTTAGTGAAGGATGGCACTTAAGAAGTACCAAAACCTTTCATTTCCCCACAAAACTGTTCTTGATAAACTCTTTCTAACTGGCCTCCATGACCCCTTGCTGTCACGATTTGCCTTTCTTTTTTGCTCCTTCTTCTCTTTTTGATGTTCCGGCTATTCTTTTCCTACAGCCTTTTTCAGTCTGGGAGAACCTCAGGACTCAAGTCCTCTTTTCTTCTCCTTCCATTATACTCTTTTAAAAATCATCGCAATATCAGCCACTTGCAAATCTCTCTCTGTGCCCCCAATTCACTCAACTTCCTATTTAGTAATTTCACTCAGATGTCTCCTAGACTTTAAATTCAACGTGTCAAAAAAGTATTTTATAACATACTTCCAGGGTTGTCTGAGGTAGTTAACAGCACCGTCATATATTGGGTACTCAAGCCAGAGGTGGAGAGTCAGTTTTGGCTCCTGTTTCCTTTCTGTCTTTAGCCAAACATCAAATTTCATCCTTTTTAATTCTTAAAGATCTGTAGCTTATATTAATTTCCTTTTCTATCTACTGACACTGATCTATCCTTGCTATCAATGCACCTACTGAACAACTGCCATTCCAATTCATAGCCATAACATAGTCAAAGTATCCTTTAAAAATGGTAACATGATCATATGTCTTTTAGTATCTACATCTTTAGAATAAAACTCCTTATCCTGGCAATGTCTTAAAAGGTTCATCAAGGTCTTGTCCCTGGTTTCTGTGAACCTCTTGAGCCCTTGATGGTGTACACAAGAAATATGAAGAATAACCTTAGTCAGGTAAGCAGTACTTTTTATAATCTGGCAAAAGACAGAATAAGTGTATTCTTATATCGCTTATTAAGATTAAATGATACTGCCTACAGTCTAAAGCCAACATAGAAGAGGGACAAAGATATTATCTCTACTTCTATTATAAATTTTCTAGGATCCACTGAACTTTTAATAAGAAGTCCGTAGATAAGGATGAGGGCCTGCTTTGGCTTGTGTCTAGATATCCCTTTAAAGCCTCATGCAGTCATAGGTAAGGATTTTCAAAGGTGCCTGGATGTAGAGTGTGTGATACTGGTATCAAATGTGTGATGGTAGGATCAAGGGTGTGTAATTACTAAATTGGTCCATTGATTGGTTTGGTATGGTTCTGGATATGGATAATGGGAAGGCTACCTTGGGTGTGAGTGTTACCTGCCTTAAGAGTATGTAGTCTGGGTAGAATATAAGGGACAGAAAGAGGGTTGCTGTTGTCCCTGCTGCTTCTTCACTTGTTTGCTGTCTCCTGACTGTCATAAACCATTTCTCCTCTGCGATATCCCTCTGCCATGTCACCCTGCCTTGCTAACTATGAACTGAAACCTCTACAAACCGTGAGCTAAATGAACTTTTCTTCCTTTAGCTTTGGGTGTCATGTATATTGTCTCAGCAATGAGGAAAAGTAACTAAGACAGGACCATACATCTTCATTTATCTATAACTCTGTCTACATATATACACATGAGCTGTTTCATAATGGAAATAACCCAAATGTGTAAGTTCAATAAACTGTTCTATACCACAAGTGGAGTCCTAAGCAGGTATAGGAAGGAATGAAAATATCTGTATACTGCTACAGGGTAATCCTAGTTTTTTTCATATTATTAAATATTAAAAAATGAAGGTTGAGAAGAAACTACATAAAAATGTGCAAGAAGGAATGTGGTATAAAATGTTGATATTCTCTTACACTTTCTAACAGAAATAATAGAAAAATAAAATAAAAACTAAGTTTTAAAAATAGTTTCCACTAGAAAGGGAAAGAAACTGCCCATAAATATATATATTTATATAGACACACATATAAATATATATATAAATATGATATACAACATAATTATACTACTAATTTCTTTTAGTTCATTGAAGGGATCAGTTGGTGCTTATATTAGTTGATTAATTTTGCATGCCTATATCTTGTAATCTGAGCAACTCCTTTGAAGACAAGAATACATAATATATTAACCACTGTTAATTTCTTATTATCCTGTTTTAAAACTCTGCATTATTGTTTTTGTTTGTTTTTCTCTCTTTAAAAAATGAATTCCCACTAGGGCTAGGAAGTAAACTGGGACAAGAGATGCTAACCACACCCTTCTGAATCAACTGTATTCATAGGTTTGACTTTATAAGTATGTAAGAATTTTTAATAAACTAAAAAAAAGGCAAGAAGAAAAGGCAATCTAAAAATAAAAGCAAACTGATGAAGATATCCAAATAGGATTAATGTATCAATGTAAATATTCTTACTGTGATATACTAGTTTTTCAGAATGGTAACACTATACTGGCAGAAACTTGGCAAAGACCAGAAGGATCTCTGGGTTATTCTGTAGTGCTGCATGTGAACCTACAGTTATTTGTTTGTTTCTTGAGATAGAGTCTTGTTATGTAGTTCAGGCTGGCCTTGAATTCACTATGTAGCCCAGGCTGGTTTCAAACTCAAGGTGATCCTCCTGCCTCAGCCTCCATATCCAGTGTCTTAAAAACTTTTACAAACCTGAAACAAACAAACTCAGTACTATTTAGATCAAGCTTGTGGCATAGCCACAAAGAGAAGTTACTTAGAATTACTTTAAAATCCAGCATTTTGATTGTGTACTTCTGTGGGGACATACCCTCAGGATGAAAGGAAGTACAATGAAATCCTGAATTGCATTCAGTAATCTTACTTTTATTATATATTTAACTAGTAGGGTGAAGCAAATAAGTATGTTAATATAGTAAAAAGCTGAAATTGTTATAGATTTAAAAATATGAAGTTTAAAAAATTAAGTAAAAACTTCGTAATGTCTCTCATATTTTTAAGGATTTAATTTTATAGTATGGAAAATCTCAAATGTAGAAAGTACAGAGCCTCATGTATCCATTACCCTACTCTGACAATAAACAACTGATTGGTCTATCTTATTCTACCCATATTTCAACCTAGTACTCACTGCTCACCACTTGCTTGACTTTGAGGCAAATCCCAGATACCAGTAACAAGTGAGACTTAAATATTTCAGTTTGTATCTCCAAAAGGTAAGGATACTTTTGGTAAAACAACTGCAATGACCGGGCTGGGGATTTATCTCAGCAGCATAAGCACCTGCCTTGCAAGTGCAAGGTTGTGAGTTCAATGCCCGGTACCAACCAACCAACAAACAAACAAATACCACCCCCCCAAACCCTGCAATGCCAAAACCACACATTAACAATCAACAATTACTTATTAACTAGTAACTGTCTTTTTATCTAGTGACTCTATTATCTAAGAAATGTGGAACCATTACTTAAAAATGGAAATAATAATGTAAACTCATGGTTTATTTTTTGTTTGGTGCGGATGAACTACAATTTTTTTTTTACTTTAGAATAACTTTAGACTTGCATACAAATCTAAAGGCTATACAGAGTTCCTATATACTAAGTATTCCTCAGTTAACTTCCCTTAGTGTTAATGTCTTAGGTGACAGTTTCTGTTTCTCACGACCTTGTTCTCTTTAGAGAGTACCAGGTATTCTGCAGAATGCCCCTCAACTTGGGTTTGTCCCATGTTTTCATCTTGCATAGGCTGTGATTATGTTTTGTTTTGTTTTGGGGAGAATATCAGAGGTGAAATGCCCTTCTCATCACATCTAATCACAGGATATAAGATATCCACATGACTTATCACTGGTGATGCTATTTAGCTTGAGCACTTGGTAAAGGCAGTGCCCACTAGCATCTCTACTCTAAAATTATTCTTTTTTCCTCTTTAATACTTTGTCCTTTGAAACTGAGCCAGTAAGTCCAGCCCAAATTCAAGGGGAGAGAGGGACAACACTGAGTACATGAAATTGTTCTCTAAGGGAGCTTTATTTCTTGACTCCCACTTAATGTCTATTTTTTCTTTATATTAGTATGGAATCATATATTTATTTTACAGTTTGGGTTATAATCCAATCCGATTTTATTTTGTTGCTCATACTATTCTAGTTTTGGCCATTATGAATACTTTCAAGGTTGGTTCTCATGTTGCCTGGACATCACTCATATTTTTGACTACTTCATGACTTTTGGTAGTCTTAAATGCTCTAGGTTTATCTTATGTTTTCTATCTCAGCTTTAGAATTGATAATCATTTCTCTAAAGAGGTTTCCATCCTAATAGAGAAAGGTTTTTAGAGATGTAGATCTGGGAGTGGGTAGAGATCAATACTACTGAGGTGTCACTGTTTTAGGTCTTCTGGATGGAAAGATTAGAAAATATATGTATATATACTAACCCTTTTAGGCACACATATCCAAAATTACCTCTATTTCTACCTATCTGTCTGTGTATATACAAATAGCAAACTAAATTTGAGGTCATACTGCTATGCGCAATTCTAATTCATACTGCAGGGTTCACTGTAATCTTTTCTCTGAGTCATGTTTCTGGTTTTTTTTTTTTTTTTTTTTTTTTTTTTTTTTTTTGAGACAGAGTCTCACAATGTAGTATAGGCTGGCCTCTAACTTGGAGCAATCCTCCTGTCTCAGCTTCCTGAAGTGCTGGGATTACAAGTATGTGCCACCACACCTGGCCCTTTCATTCTTTTGTAACTGCTTTATCTGACAGAATTCCAGCCTTCTGCATATTCATAAAATCAATAAACAAAGAAACCCAATATCATAAACAAAATTAAACAAGCAAATTTGGGGAAAATATTTGTAATTACATGAAAAAGGTAAATACCCTTAGTAAAGAAAGCAAGAGAGAAAGAATGAAAGAAATCTTCCAAAATGTCAAAAGAACTAAAGAAAGTGATTTGATGAAAAATGAGGAAACATAGTTTAAACATACATGACCACAGTAATGACAAAATAAATGCAAATTAACCCCAAACATCATTTCAACCTATCAAAACACAAACTTGAATACTCTCATCTACTATTTGCATAAAGATAAAATTAGTAAAGCTTTATGGAAAGTAATAGGCAACTAATGTAAAAAGAGTTTTAAATATATTTATGGACAGGTGTCTAATAATGGTAGTACAGGTTATGTGTCCCATTAAAGAAAACCAAAAAGTTGGAACAAAAACTTCCTAAAAGCATCAAAGTATTAAAGAGATTGTCAGAAATTATTGTTGATATCTAGGAAAGCACAAGCACTTACAGAAGTGAGACCAAAACTCAGTCCTGGTTTTTTTTTTCCCCTCAGACATTTGCTTATACAGAAGACTTCTCTAAGGTAAACTAAATTAGAAATCAGGGAATCTGATAAACTTTATTCTCTAGTGCTGAGCTGTGGCTTTAAAAAGCTGAGGGCAAACCAGCCCTTCATAGACTTTCAGCCTGACCTAGATGGCCCTGAAAAGCTAAGCCTGAAATCTTGATTAAGATAGTCATAAACTGCTAGTAGTTGAAGATGCTGAAGAAGAAAGAAAATGCTATTTTTAGGCTAATAAGTTTTAAAATAATTTCTAGCACAAGAAAAGATAAGAGATCTTGACTAAGAATGAGCAAAAGTAACTAATATACAATAAAAACAAAACCAAAGGGAGTCATCCAACATGAGATTATTAAATAATTAAGATAAATACGTTTCAGAGCATAGAAGCTGAGCTTGAATATTTTACAAGAACATTAACAATAAGTAATATAGAAGACTTAAAAAGGTAATATAAAGTATAAAACTAAGCAGCAACATAAGTGAAATTAAAAACTCAGAAGATAGATTAACAGCAGATTAGAAAGTACTGAAGAGAAAATTAGAGAACTAGAAGACAGGACAGAAGAAACAAAGGATGAAGCATGAAGAAAAGAAAAACATGCAAAATACAGGAAAGTAGGTAGGAGACTTAGAGAATACCACAAGATATATCTCTTACTATATTTAATTGGGTCATACAAGTGATGCAAGAAAGGGGCAGAGGAAATATTTGAAAAGATAATGGCTGAGAATTTTCTATAAACATGAGTATCAATATATAGATTCAAGAAATGTAAACAACCTAAAGCAAGATTAAAATACATGTACATACATTCTTATAAGACCCATCACAGAGAAGACTACAGAAAACAAAAGATGAGGAAAATTTAATAATCTTAAGAAATAAACACAGAACTGACAGATGGCCAGCTGAAGTCTCAACATCAATGGGAAACTAGAATATAGCAGAATGACATCTAACGAAAGAAAATGCTAATGTAGAATTCTCTACCCAGCAAATATCCTAAGACTGAAGGAGGTACAAGGAAATTCTGAAACTAATAAAAAAGGGAGGGTTGCACCCAGAAAACTGACACAAAGAAAGTGAACCTACATAAAGCTTAGAGATGCTGAAAGAATAAAACTAGGCTATATTTAACCTAAATGAATAAGAATAATAAAATAATTAGGAATGATGTGAATACTTGTAACTTATACTTCCATGGACACAAATATCATTTAAATTCATGAAAAAAATAGCCTATAAGTTAAGGGAGGAATTACATGGGATAAGTGTATTCTATAGTGCTTATACTGCTCAGGACAATAATGTCACCAATACTAGAATGTGATGAGTGAGGCATATTGCAATTTCTAGGTTACAGACTAAGATAATAGAAAAGAGTACCTAAACCTCCAAATTAATAGAAAAAAGATGTTACGATAAAAATCTCCAATTGGTCCAAGTAAATCAAATAAAGACAGGAAAAGAAACATGCAATGGATGACACAAAGAAAGAGCACATAAGAAGACCACAGGTGCAAATCAAAACATGTAGAAGTATAATTAATTATAAGTGGAATGAATGCTGCAAGTGAAAGACAAATATTAAGAACCTGGGATTAAAAAAAAAACTATATGCCTTTAAAAAAGAAACACCTAAAACCCAAGGGCACAATAAGGTTGAAATTAAAAGGAAAAAATACATGCAGAAATTAAATTGAAAATAAAAAGACAGAGACGACAATGAGTAGAAACAACTGAAATAAAAAACAACACACAATAAAAAGGATATAGAAAGCTGCAAGTTGTTGAAAAGCCTAATAAAATTGGTAAATGTCTGGCAAGGTTGAGATAGAAAGAGAAAAGGTACAAATTGCCAGTTATCAAGAATGAAAAGGAAGACATGACTACAGATCCTGCAGAAATATTGTGAATTTTCTGCCAAAACAATTTAAAATTTAGATAAGATGCACTTATTCTTCGCAAAATACAATTTACTAAAAGTAAATATAGTTATGAATAGAACACCTGTATTTTCCTATAAATATTTAAGGAACTGTGCCATAAATGAAGATTTCTCTCATAAGAAAATCTGGTGATGTTCTGTGCCAATTTCACCGCACTGTCTCAATTGTCTTTATTCCATCCTGGTTTGTTGTATATTACTACCTCCAAGTTAATAAAAATTAAATAAAAATAAAACAAGAGAACATGAGAAAATAAGGTAATAAAATACCTCCAAAAACTCCCAACTCCACCAAAGCTGATCCATGTGACATGAATGACGAGAAACTCAAAAAAAAAA